>CM024722.1:5829384-5943817 GCA_014182545.1 Eucalyptus globulus
TAACCTCGATTTCATAGACATGTCTACTATTTCGCTAAGTTATTTCGTGAATTTATCATCCTCCTTGACATTTTTGAGTGCGGATCTCTGCACATTACAAGGGGAACTTCTGCCCAACATTTTTAGCTTGCCAAACCTCCTTGATCTCAATTTGGGAGGCAATGATTTCACGGTTTCTTTTCCGAAGTCTAATTGGAGCAAGTCTCTTGAATCCTTAACCCACTCGTCTGCAAGCATCTCGGGCAAAATACCTGATTCAATCGGTGAATTCAAGAATTTAAAAACTCTGGATCTTAGGAATTGCGCATTGACAAGATCGATTCACTCATTGCTTGTGAACTTAACAAAATTAACCACTTTGTACCTTTTACACAATGAATTAACTGGTCATATCCCGTCATTTGTTCTAAAGCTTGAACAACTCAAGGATGTAGACCTTTCTTTCAACAACTTCACCAGTGTTTTAGACTTGGGAGTCTTTTCGACACTGAAAATTGTGCAAATCCTTCGTCTTATGGTTGAGCTAAATTTAATGTACAAAAGTATGAATCACACATTTCCAAAGCTTGAGACTTTGGCCTTGCCTTCTTGCAACTTGACCGAGTTCCCTCCTTTTCTGAACTCTTTAAAAATGCTAAGAGAATTAGATCTCTCCAAAAACAAGATTGGCGGTTAGATACCGAGATGGTTTTGGGATGTAGGGAAAGGTACCCTTCGAGATTGTAGATTTCAAGGTTCAAGTGAGGGTGCTGAGTTCACTGATTCTTTTGGCTTGATGGGAGAGTTGAGATGAAACGGCGATTTTGAGAGACGCACGTTCTGTTTGACATATTGTCCGAGAGAGGTTTTACTTTTACACCCGTGCTCGGACTTGGTGGACTTGTCCTTTCAATTTTTAAGCAAGCCCTATCGTGAACCTTTAGGAGCATAACCGGGAAGCTGAGTCGAGTCAAATTGCGAGTCGGATTTGGCGATCCAGATCATCGCCATGGTTGCAGCTGAATGCGGGAATGAGTAGTTGTTTCGGATGCTGTTGCTGCTGTCGCTGCATCGTCTCGAGCTCACGTTCGCGTTGAGGACATTGACCATTAAAGCTTAAGTCCCATGCTGTCGATCTCTTGGATTTTCCGTAGCGTCACGTATGAATGTTGCTGGCTTTTGTTTTTTGTTTTTGTTTTTTTTGCCAAATTGCTGGCTTGTTTAAAGCTCGTTGTTTCCATTTTTTTGTTCCCCTTCGAATGGGCTTTGAATAGTTGGGCTTGAGCGGGTTTGGTAATTTTGGGCTTGATTTAGTCTAAGTGAGTTGGGCCTGGTCCTCAATTTTATGAGTCGACTTGATGTATTTGGGTTGGGCTTGCTTTCGTAGGCCCAATCGTATATTTGGCCCACGCTTTGTGTACCTAGAACCGTGAACCAGACCCATTTCTAAATAATTTTATCATACGCAACTTCATTCCAATGGAAAGAACCTTGCGAGCAACTTCATCCTTGGATGGTTACTGAAACTGATAAAGATTCTCGATCTCTTTCGACCTCTGCAACACTCGTGTCCATCATCCTTTTCAAGACACTGAATGAATTTTATGAGGAATTTTTTTTACATAGCATCTGAAAGTACGAACAAAGATGCAAGATTCAAAGCAATCGAGGACGCCCTTGTATGGAACCTCAATATCATCACTTGTGTTGTTAGTTTTTGTAACTGTAACATACTTGACAAGCATTTTATCAAACTTAAAAGATATTTCATTAGTTTATCTTAACTGAGAATTGTAATTAGAATCTCCATAGCATCCATTTCATGTGAAACTAGAAGACTCGAATGGCTTGCGAGAACTGTGAGAAAGATGGAGGAAAGGGAAGTCAAATGGATGAAGAAGCCAAAGCAGAAGGCATAAGTTTTTATGGACCATGAAATTGTTGAGAAGATGTCCAATTTAATTGTGCGCCATGTAGATCAAGGAATGGAAAAGTCGTCAGCTTGAAATGTCATTCAGAGATTGCATCTTTTATTTGCAGGTGAATAGTAGATCTTGGACTTGTACCTATCATCTCACTTGTCTACAATAGTAAATAGGGGTATTAGAGGTTCAAGGTTATTTTACTCGAAAATGCTCATAAATGACTATTTCTTCATTACGAATTATTCAATTTCGTCTACGAGATGTAGTAACTAGAGCCACACATTTCTATGAAATGAGAATTGCCACAATAAACTTGACTAACTTGTCATTCAAAAAGTGGGGAGGGCTTCCGCATCGTGTACATGTAGAAAAGTCCGATTTCATGCTAGATATGATATTTCAAGTAAAAAAAATTAATGAAGTTGAACATTCTAGCACTAATTTGTCAATGCCCATCTAGAATGGATGTCCTGAAAACTCTTCCACCGTCCTTTTTGCGTTTAGCCAAGGAAGAAATTTTATGGCACTAAGAATTTTCCACACCCAATTAAACCCCAACAAAGACTTTGATGAAGACTTTGACTTCTTAATGATTCTAATTAAGTGCACTGCTATCTTAGAGGCATTATGCTCGACCAAAAAACATGGAATTCTACAAGTCTCTCTATTTTCTATATGATGAAAATTGTCATCATATTCACGTAATGTTATGAATTATTCAAAGTTGTATACCGAACAGTGATTACTAGAGTCATGCATATCTATGAAATGAAAATTGCCACCATAAACTTGACCAATATGCCTTTCAAGAAAAGCGGAGAAGGCTTCCATATATTGGATATGTAGAAAATCCTATTTCATGCTTGATGTGATATTGCAAATAAAAACAATTAATAAAGTTCAACTTTCTAGCACTAATTTGACAATGCCCATCTAGAATGAATGCTCCGAAAACTCCTCCATCATTCTTGATGGGTTCAGCCAAGGAAGAGTTGTATGTACATGTTAATATGCACACGTTATGAGGGCTTCGAATGTTTCGGATTTAAAAGGAAAAAAGGAAATGTGCAGAAATCGCAATATTCAAATTAAGTAGAAAACAAATAATGAATAGTGGATCTTGGACTTGTACCTATCATCTCACTTGTCTACAATAGTAAACGGGGGTATTAGAGATTCAAGGTTATTTTATCGGAAAATGTTCATAAATGATTGTTTTCTTCATTACGAATTATTCAATTTCATCTACCAGACGGTAGTACCCAAAGCCACACGTTTCTATGAAATGAGAATTGCCACCATAGCCTTGACTAACTCATCATTCAAAAAAAGTGGGGAAGGCTTCTGCATCGTGTACATGTAGAAAAATCCTATTTCATGCTAGATATGATATTTCAAGTTAAAACAATTAATAAAGTTCAACATTCTAGCACTAATTTGTCAATGCCCTCCTAGAATGGATGCCCTGAAAATTTTTCCATCGTCCTTTTTGCGTTTAGCGAAGGAAGAAATTCTATGGAACTAATAATTTTCCACACCCAAGTGAACCCCACCAAAGACTTTGACCCCAACAATGACATTTAATGAAGACTTTGACTTCTTAATGATTCTAATTAAGTGTACTGCTATCTTAGAGGCATTGTGCTCGACCAATAAAAAATGGAATTCTACAAGTCCCTATATTTTCTATATAATGAAAATTGCCATCATATTTACACAATGTTATGAATTATTCAAAGTTGTATACCAAACAATGATTACCAGAGTCACGCATATCTATGAAATGAAAGTTGCCACCACAAACTTGACCAATATGCCTTTCGAGAAAAGCGAAGAAGGCTTCCATATCTTGAATATGTAGAAAAATCATATTCCATGCTTGATATAATATTGCAAATAAAAACAATTAATAAAATTCAACTTTCTAGCACTAATTTGATAATGCCCATCTAGAATGGATGCTTTGAAAACTCCTCCATTGTCCTTTATGCGTTTGGCCAAGGAAGAGTTGTATGTGCATGTTAATATGCACACGTTATGAGGGTTTCGAATGTTTGGGATTTAAAAGGAAAAAACGGAATGCGTAGAAATTGCAAGATTCAAATTAAGTAGAAAAAAAATAATGCATAGTAGATTTTGGACATGTACCTAAATAGTAAACAAGGGTATTAGAGATTCAAGGTTATTTTACTGGAAAATTTTCATATATGATTGTTTTCTTCATTACGAGTTATTCAATTTCGTCTACTAAACGGTAGTAACCAGAGCCACGTGTTTCTATGAAATGAGAATTGCCGCCATAGACTTGACTAACTCGTCATTAAAAAAAAGTGGAGAAGGCTTCCGCATCGTGTATATGTAGAAAAATCCTATTTCATGCTAGATATGATATTCCAAGTAAAAACAATTAATACATTCTAGCACTAATTTGTCAATACCCATCTAAAATGGATGCCCTGAAAACTCTTCCACCATCCTTTTTGCGTTTAGCCAAGGAAGAAATTCTATGGCACTAAGAATTTTCCACACCCAAATAAATCTCACTAAAGACTTTGACCCCAACAACAACATTTGATGAAGACTTTGACTTCTTAACGATTCTAATTAAGTGCACCGCTATCTTAGAGGCGTTGTGCTCGACCAAAAAATATGGAATTCTACAAGTCCCTGTATTTTCTATATAATGAAAATTGCCATCATAGTCCGGCAATGTTATGAATTATTCAAAGTTGTATACCAAAGGTGATTACGAGAGTTACGCATACCTATGAAATGAAAATTGCCACCATAAACTTGACCAACATGCCTTTCAAGAAAAGCGGAGAAGGCTTCCATATCTTGGATATGTAGAAAAATCTTATTCCATCCTTGATATGATATTGAAAGTAAAAACAATTAATAAAGTTCAACTTTCTAGCACTAATTTAACAATGCCCATCTAGAATTGGATGCTCTAAAAATTCCTCCATCATCCTTTATGTATTCAACCAAGGAAGAATTGTATGTACATGTTAAAATGCACACGTTATGAGGGTTTCGAATGTTTCGGATTTATAAGGAAAACAGCGAAATGTGCAAAAATCGCAAGATTCAAATTAAGTAGAAAACAAATAATGAATGTCAATCTTACAGGCTTATTTGATCTAATTATGGTAACAAAACCAAGAGAGGGTGGGTTCTCTTCTTTGACGCACGAAGCCATGGCAAGGGCATCCTTTGTGAGTAACTGATCATAGGTACGCATCGAGTTCTCCAATTTTTTTAGTGGATAGAATTCAAATCTAAAGATATTAACTTCCAGTTTAAAATTTTATACTTGCTTCTTGTGGGAACTCATTTCTTTTCCTTGTTGAAGGGATAATATTTAAACCATGAAAAAGCAAATCTCGCTTTTGGTTTAATATATAGGCCAATGTCGAGGCACACACGACGTATGTGTGTGATCGTCGGTGTCTTTGGGAATTGAGTGATTATTTAATATAGGCTACTTCTTTTCACCTTCATAGAGAAAAGATCCAGTCATTTTAGGAATTGAGTGATTATTTAATTGAGCTGATATGCGACAAATAGTTATTATAAGCATATGAATTAAGTGGTCACTTGATGAAGATAAAGTACTGGGTAATTGTTGAAACCTAATTTTGCTGGTATGGCGAACCATATCTCCTTGTTAAAAAAGGAAAAAGAAAAGAAAAGAAAATTTTAATCGGGCTGGTTTGCGGTCGTCGGTCTTCTTCCTCACGACCCGCGGCCGTCGCCGCTCTTCACTGCTGGTCACCCTACTCCTCCCGCAATCGCACCAAAGCTTCTGTTCGCCCTTGTTCTCTTGACCTGAGTACTCTGAAGGTTCTGCTCCTACCCATCCCTCCTTCACCAGTTCCGACCTTTGACTTAACACAGAACTCGCCCCGTTTTGCTCGGGTTCATGGCTTAAAGTCGTGAAGCGACTAGGTCTCGCTCGAGATCTGTTCCTTGGCCGCGACTTCGATCCTTAATGATGATCGAAGCTTCCGTCATCAATCCAGTTGCTAGTCATGGCTTCGTTTCGGTCCATTAACAATGCAACCCTCTTATCCTGTTGTGCTTTTTTCTGGTGACGGAGAAGAGCCGAGATAGCATGTTTCAGATTAGGATCAAATCAACATTTTCCGAGTCTACGTTAACGATTAGACAAATCGCAGGCTGTTTTTGTGTGGATGTAATTGTAGTCCGAGTTCGTTGATGCCCAGTTTTATTTTTCGTACTGCGCACGAAACTAGTTCGATAAAATGGGTCCGAGATGTGGCTGTGAAATGCTTTTTACCGTTGTTCAATCTGAAGACGTGTTTTAATACGATTTGCATGACATAAGTTCATATGTTAGCTGTTAAGTTTGGCTTTGACCCGTGATGAGAATACCGAGAGTTTTACTGACTTTATATCCTCTTTGATTGATGCATGGTGTCATTGACGATGGCCTTCTCATGGTGATTATTGACCAGAAATTGATCCAAGAAATTAATTGTGTTTTACGTCTCTTCGATCACGACAAGGGTCGCATTTTGCAAAAAAGTTAAGAGAATCAAAATCTTTTCGTTTGTTTTATTTCGGTGTTTATCCACGGTGTTAAGTAAAGATTCCCATATGAATGGGCGAGGGGTGCAGGGGGCCTCACCCCCAACGATAAGTTTTTTCCCCGTACAAATTGGGTCCAAACGATTAGTACTTTCCCCTTACAAATTGGGTGGGGGAGAAAATGGCGGGGCATGGGGCCAGGATTCATGTGGGTTTAGTACTTTAGGTTAATTGTTGAAAGAGGTGATCATCAAGTGTCCTATATAGCTATTTTTTTTCTTTTGCTTAGATTGGTTAAAGAGTTATTCGCATTATTTTGCTGAGTTACTTTTTCTTCCTAATTATTTCTTGAAATTAAAAATGGATATATGCAAACAAGACTTGATCGATAACTCGTTTGACAAATTAACTAAGGCCATGTATTATTAGGGGACAAATTTACGTTTAGTTTTGGGCGGCACTTTTTCCACTTCTCTTTTGACTTAAGACACTTTTTCTTCTTTTTTTTTTTCGATTGTTTTGACCATATTATCCCTTATGGATTGTCTTACCATATTATCTCTTATGGGGTTCACCACTTCTCGTAAAATCCTATAAAAGCGATTTTTTATTATTATTTGGGTCACGCTTTTTATTTTGTTTTTTTCTTTTTTTTCCCTTAGGCTTTTTATTTTGCAAGTCATCTCTATGTTATCTTGCATCATTATTTCCAACAAGTCAATTAATTAGAAGTAACACGGCAACCCAAAACTGATGATAAAGAACTTATGGAAACATAGTAAGAAACTAAACCTAGAAGGAGAAGCAATCTATATAGGATGCGAGTATGCTTCAGACCACAAAGTAACTGCGCAATTAATTCACAAACACTATTTTGATGCACGCTACGCTCTAATAATAAGATTGAAACAAATGATCAAGCATTTATATGGCCAAAAACTCTAATTCACTTTTAAGAAAAGATTTCAAGAAACACTCAATAGCTACTATAAAGATCATGATTCGAGACAAAAAAAAAACTAAAAAGGGGAAGAAAAAGGGTTTTTCACTAGAACCATACTTTTGGAAACGAATGAGGAGGGGGCGATTGTTAAAATAATATCAACCCCCTGATAAGCAAAGTGCCTAGATTTGTGCAACTTCTTTCCAATGGACCGAACCTTACGAGCAACTTCATCCTTGGATGGATCCTGAAACCGATAGAGATTTTTCGATCTCTTTCAACCTCTGCAACACTCGGGTCTGTCATCCTTCGCCATACTCTGAATGAAGTTTACGAGGAATTTTTCTTTTACAGCATCTGACGAACGAACAAAGATGCAGAATTGGGAGTAATTGAGGACACCCTTGCATGGAACCTCAATATCATCACTTGTGTTGTTAGTCATTATAACTGTAACATATTTGACAAGCATTTTATCAAACTTAAAAGATATTTTGTCAGTTTATCTTAATTGAATTGTAATTGGAATCTCCATAGCATCCATTTCATGCAAAATTGGAAGATTTGAATGGCTTGCGAGAACCGCAACAAGGATGGAGAAAAGGGAAACCAAATGGATGAAAAAGCCAAAGCGGAAGACATTAGATTTCATGGACTATGAAATTGCTGAGAAGATGTCCAATTAAACCATGGGCCATGTAGATCAAGGAATGGAAAAGTGATAAGCTTGAAATGCCAGTTAGAGATTGCATATTTTACTTGCAAGTGAATAGTAGATCTTGGACTTGTACCTATCATCTCACTTGCTTGCAATAGTAAATAGCGATAGAGATTCAATGTTATTTTATTGGAAAATGTTCATAAATGGTCATTTTCTTCATTATGGATTATTCAAATTTGTATACTAGATGGTAATGATCGGAGCCACGTTTTTCTATGAAATGATAATTGCCGCCATAGACTTGACCGATATGTCTTGCAAGAAAAGTGAAGAAGGCTTCCACATCATTTACATGTAGAAAAACCCTACTCCATGGTAAACATGATGGTGCAAGTAAAAACAATTAATAAAGTTCAACTTTCTAGCACTAATTTGTCATTGCCCATCTAGAATGGATGTCTTGAAAACTCCCTCACCGTCCTTTATGTGTTCAGCCAAGGAAGAAATTCTATGGTAGTTTGAATTTTCCAAAACCAAGTAAACCCCACCACCGAAGACTTTGACCCCATTAACCACTTTTGAAGAAGACTTTGACTTATGTAAGATTATAATTAAGTGCATCGTTGTCTTGAAGGCATTGTGCTCGTCCGAAAGACATGGAATTCTATCAGTCCCTCTGTTTTCTCTTTTGTCTTTCTGGGCAATTGTTATTAAACCTTCCTTTCTCCACAGCACAATTATGTCATCCGGTCCAAAGTGATGCCTTACTTCAGTTCAACGATTCCCTCACAGTTGAAACTGATACGGACTCAGATTGTGATCCGAAAATGACTACATGGAAGAACGGCTTGGATTGCTGCTCGTGGGACGGTGTCACCTGTGACAATGTAACGGGTAACATTATCGGCCTCGATCTTTCATATAGCTGTCTGCAGGGTACCCTCCATTTTAACAGTTCACTCTTTGCACTTTGCCATCTTCAGAGCCTCAACCTTGCTTTTAACAATTTCCATACCTCACCCATTTTGCCTGAACTAAGTGTGTTTGTTGAACTGAGGCACCTCAATCTCTCTCATTCCAATTTTTTTGGTTTAGTTCCTGTTGAAATATCTTTCCTTTCTAAACTTGTTTTACTTGATCTCTCTGAGAACTGTAAGGATGATGGTATTTATGTGGACCGAAGTCTTAAGATTGAAAATTCTGGTTTCAAAACCCTTGTTCAGAATTTGACAGAGTTGAGGGAACTTAACCTCGATTTAATAGACATGTCTACTGTTTCGGTTAGTTCTTTGGTGAATTTATCATCATCTTTGACGTTTTTCAGTGTGGTTGGGTGCATGTTACACGGGGAACTTCCACCCAACATTTTTAGCTTGCCTAACGTCCTTGATCTCAATTTGGTATTCAATGATTTCACGGTTTCTTTTCCGAAGTCTAATTGGAGCAAGTCTCTTGAATCCTTAACCCTCTCGTTGACAAGCATCTCGGGCAAAATACCTGATTCAATCGGTGAATTCAAGAATTTAAAAACTTTGGATCTTCGCAACTGTGAGTTGATAGGATCGATTCCCTCATCGCTTGTGAACTTAACAAAATTAACCACTTTGTACCTTTCACACAATGAATTAACTGGTCATATCCCGTCATTTGTTGTAAAGCTTGAACAACTCATGGTTGTAGACCTTTCTTTCAACAACTTCACCGGTGTTTTAGACTTGGGAGTCTTTTCGACATTGAAAAATCTGCAAGTCCTTTGTCTTACAGTTGAGCTAAATCTAACATACAATAGTATGAATCACACATTTTCGAAGCTTGAGGATTTGGTCTTGCCTTCCTGCAACTTGACCAAGTTCCCTCCTTTTTTGAACTCTTTAAAAATGCTAAGAAAATTAGATCTCTCCAAAAACAAGATTGGCGATCAGATTCCGAGATGGTTTTGGGATGTAGGGAAAGGTACCCTACATTATCTTGATATTTCTAATAACCTTCTTGAGGGAGGCATACAACAATTTCCTTGGAAAGAGTTGATCCATGTTGACCTTAGCGACAACTTATTCCAGGGCCCGCTTCCAATACCAACAATCCCTACAGTCTTATTTTGGGCCACCGACAATCGCTTCAGTGGAGAGATTCCCTCTTCCATTTGCAAATTAAGCTCCCTTATAGGTCTGTTTTTGGCTCGTAACAATCTCTCTGGCTCTATTCCACAATGTTTGGGAAACTTAGCCAACCTCTTGGAACTAGACTTGAGTGCCAACAAGTTTGAAGGGACATTTCCGCGGGCTATAAACAATTGTGCATCATTGGCCTCGCTAAACGTCAGTCACAACAGAATCAATGATAATTTTCCAAAGTGGTTGCTAGAAGCCCCCTCATTAGTGATCATCGATCTGCAGTTTAATGAATTTCATGGCCAAATCGATCCTCCAATTGTTCCATTTCATCCCTTCAGGTTTCGTATTTTTTCCATATCTAACAATGATTTAGAGGGTCAATGGCCTAAAGAATATTTTCTCCGTTGTTTGAATCTGTGGATCGTTGATCTATCCAACAACAGATTTGAAGGTCCTCTTCCGATTCCACCGTCGACCACTCAAATCTATTCCATTGCAAACAATAAGATTGGTGGAAAGGTTTCCCCTTTGATATGCAATGCCACTGAGCTCATAGTCCTTGACTTGTCCAATAATAGTTTGATGGGCACCTTGCCATCGTGCTTGATGAGCTTTAGTGAAGATCTCGCAGTGCTCAACGTCCGAATCAACATGATTCAAGGTGTGATCCCTAGAAAATTTGCTGAGGATAGCAAACTAAGGACTATTGACTTCAGTCGAAATCGATTTGAAGGGACATTGCCACCATCCTTACTACGTTGTGAAAATTTGGAGGTTTTGAATCTCGGCAACAATAGAATCAAGGATACGTTCCCCAATTGGTTGGGAACCCTTCCCAAGCTACAGGTTCTTGTTTTGAGGTCCAACATGTTCCATGGCTTTGTGAGTAATCCTAGAGAAGCTCGCTCATTTTCCGAATTGCGCATCTTGACCTGTCCAACAACAATCTGAGTGGTCCCTTACCTGTTAGATATATTATGAAGCTTACTGCCATGATGAATCAGGATAAAAGACGGGGCAATCTGCAGTATATGGGAGATGATAATTATCATGATTCGGTCATGGTGACCATGAAAGGAGTAGAGACACAGTTGGTGAAAATTCTAACAATTTTCATGAGTATCGACTTATCGAGCAACCATTTTGTTGGGGAGCTTCCCATGGATATTGGAAACCTAAAGTCACTCAAAGGGCTAAACCTTTCCCACAACAATCTCACCGGCTATATCCCTCCGTCTATTGGCAATTTGATTGAACTCGAATGGCTAGACCTCTCTTCAAACAAGTTTACCGGAAGGATTCCTCAAGAACTAGCATATTTGACGTCTCTTGCATTCTTGAACCTCTCAAAGAATCAGCTCATCGGACCTATTCCTCAAGGATGGCAATTCAACACATTTGAGAACAACTCGTTTGCTGGGAATCCTAGGCTATGCGGATTTCCATTGCTAGAGACATGTGCAAACAGTTCACAAGAAATTCCACCAGTAATCATCCTTCAGGGAAACGTTATGGAGCACGGAGGTTGGTTTGAGTGGAAAGCTATATTGATGGGTTATGGGTGTGGAACTGTAGCTGGAGTCTCTCTAGGATACATTGTTCTCAGATCTAGAAAATTTGAATGGCTCGCGGGGTTGCTTGAAAGGAAAGGAGCTAATATGAGAAAGAAGTGGAGGAGGAATGCTCATAGATCTTATCAAAGATGAAAATCTCGACTGTTCATTCTTTGCATTGTAATATGATGAGTAAATCTATTGAGGTGCTTTGAGACCGATTACATGTTTATTATTTTGGCCTTTTTATCATTTAAGTGTAGTCTCATCGAAGTAAACAAAATAAGATCTAATTTATTATGCCTGCTTCTTGTGGGAACTTATTTATTTCCTTTTCTCAAGGGATAATATCGAAACCATAAGAAAAGCGAGACATGATTGGCTCTTGGTTTAATATATAGGCCAATGTTGAGGTACACACGACTAGTGTGCGTGGTCTCCGGTGTCTTTAGGAATTGCATGATTATTTAATATAGGCTACTTCTTTTCATTTTTGTAGAGAAAAGAATAGGCTTTTTTCAGGAATTGAGTGATTACTTAATTAAGTTGATATGTGATGAATAGTTATTATAGACATGTGAATTGACTGGTCACTTGATGAAAAGAAAGTAGTAGGTAGTAGTTGAAACCTAATTTTTCCGGTTTGGCGAACCATTTGTACTTGAAAAAAGAAAAGAAAAGAAAAGAAGAATTGAATCAGGCCGGTTTGACCTGGCCCTCTTGGGCCCAGCCTGTGACCTTGCACCTGCTCGGCCTGTCTCTTCTATAGTGCGCGTCCGACCGGGCTTCTCCTCCCTTTCTTCTCTCTTTCTTGCCCCGCTCCGTCAGTCTTCCACCTCACGACACACAGCCATCGCCGCTCTTCGCTGCTCGTCATCCCACTTCTCCCGCAATTGCACCAAGGCTTCTATTCGCCCCTGTTTTCTTGACCAGAGTACTCTGAAGAGCTCGTCTCCTATCCATCCACCTTCACCGGTTCCGACCTTCGACATAACATAGATAAAAGCACCCCAAGTGACCTATTTATAAGGATCTTGTTTCTCCAATGGTTCTATTTGTAAGGACCCATCTACAGTCTCCTGCACTGCAAGCTTAACTTAAAGAGGGAATGGAAAAAGAAGAACATTCTATTTTTCGGATTATATTCCCTTTTATCTGATGTTGGTGCTTTGGTTCTAGTAATTCGAAGTTCGTTATATTGATTACACAACTCAGAGATGGTTATCCCACCGCCAGCTAAGTCACCGAGAATAATAAACTTTCTCAAACCGAGAGGTGACCGCAGCTGCGAAGATAGGAAAAATACCGGGAGAGAGGCTGCTGCTCAAGGGCATTGCTGCTGTTGAAGTCCACTTGAAAAGAGAACAAAAGTATCAAGGCAAAGTTAAGGCAGTCATCGATTCTGTGAGAGAAGCAAGTGTGAAGTTGCTTTGAGGACTCCTGAACTTATTGGCTGTATTTGTTTTAAGACTTGTGATCTTTGTTCGAAGTAATCTTTCACTTGAGAAAGATTGAAAGAGAGTGCATGAAATTTTCATGTTGGAGGCTGCTTATATTGATTTCTTCTTTGTAAGAATATAAGCATATTGAATGTTTGGGATCTGAGCATGTGCTTTGGCGTGTTTGGATAGATTATCAGGGTGAAAATGATTGAAAATGATGAGCCTGCTGCTCGACTCTTAAATACTGAAGTCGTTGCATCCATACAAGTTGGTTCAGAGTCCAATATAGATCATTGATTGCTCACATTCGACGCTTTCGGTTTCTATCGGAGCCTCACCGATATGGAAAGAAAACAACTGCTTGAGGCGCTCGGCTTCCAATGATCTTGCACTGTTTGTAGCCTTACTGATATTGAAAGAAAACAACTGCTTGAGGTCCTCGGTTCCGCCCTTGGTCGGTCTGGTCCTCGGTTCTACCGATTCGATTTCCGATTCTGAGGTGGGAACCGAACTGACCGGGAACTGATCACTCCTAATGCCCGTGATTGATAATCGGCCTACGCTAAGGCCCGGTGATTGGCGAAGGGGAAGAAAAAAAAAAATAAAAAATAATTTAAAATTTCAATTTTTTTATTATGATATAAAATCATGAGATTAAAATCACTTTTACAATAAAATCTAATATTAAAAAATATTTTTGGTCATGTATCGCTAAATAAAAAAATTATCCACTTTTCCAAAATATGATTTTTTAAAAAGTAAATTTTTATTATGAAATTTTTCTCGAAATAAATATACCTAACATTACATAGATTAATTGAGTACTGTTGAGGAAAAGCCATTACCGTGTATGGCAAGGCAATCAGCGGAATTTTCGAGGCTTTTTGTCAACCAACTTTACTTTTTCTTGTCGGCCATATAGCAATTAGCTCGTTCTCATCGACTACCGACGCTTTGCTTTTTGGTCTTCCAAGGCGTAAATATAAATAATTTCGACTTTTAGAAAAGAAAGAGAGCCATTCTTCTTTCCACACATGGTGTTGGGAGATAGAGAGAGAGCTATCGATCGGCCAAGCAAATCAACCATGTCTAGCTCAGCCGCAGGAAGTTACCAGGAAGATAGAGTGGCAGGTGTTCGTGAGCTTTAGAAGACTCGGTTCTCCCCACCAGTAGCATTTGACTTTTGGTCTTCGTCGTGATATATTTACCACTTTCTGCTTTAACTATTTTCTCGTGCATTCGATCGGTTTCTTACTGCTACTCCGTTGATGAATGACAGGGAAGAGAGAGGCCCAAGCACAACGTTCGAGACAAAGCTATGACTAGCAGCGACGAAGCAGAGTTTTAGGACACGAATGATAACCATTCTGGCTAGAAATTGATTTCTAGAAGAGAAATAAATTTTTCTACTTTTACTTCTTGATGAGTTTTTAAGCAAAAATACCCGTTTGATAACGACACAAAAAAAAATTTTCCCTTTCGTACGGCGGTGATTGGTGAACAGCAGCGACCAACGGACGGTGGCGGTAGCGGCCGGTGGATGGCGGTAGCTAGCGACCAGCAAACGGCGGCTGCGATGATGGCGGCGGCGGGGACCGGCGACAGGTGGATAGTGGCGGCAGCGATCGGCGGATGGTGGTCGGCGGCGATGGATGGACAACCGGTTTGTAGTAAGGACGAACAATGAAAATAATTTTTATTTCTCATTTTTTAACCAGAACTAGAAAAGTAGAAAAATTTACTTCTGATTTCTATTTCAAACCTATTTCTGGAATAAAAATCTATTTCGTAAATAGAAAAATGAAATAATTTTATCAAATTGATTTCTATTCCAGAAATAAGTCTGGAATAGAAAAATTATTTCTGGAATAGAAATTGAGGTTTGTCATGCACCCCTTAAAGTCACTTATCCCTCTTTTGAGTTTTATCGGTGTTCATGAGTAAGCGACATCAAATGGCAACATGTACATTTGCAATCTGTAACCTAATGCTCATAAGTCGACGAGCAAAGAGAAATGTTAGCTCAAATTGTCTCAACATAAATAGTTTTTTTAATTTTGAATTTTTGCTTCTAAAAAATCAGAGGAAAAGTAGATGCCATGATTCAAACACACGGAAAATCAAACTGGACGAAAATATAAAATTTTCCTTAAGAAAGCAAAAATAAAACTACAGAGATTAGTTAGATTAGTAGTGTTCAGGAAAAGCCATTGCCGTGCAGGGCAAGGCAATCAGCGTAATTTTGGGGCTTTTTGTCAACCGACTCTACGTTTTTATTGTCGGCCATATAGCAATTTTCTCGTTCTCATCGACTCTCAGCGCTTTGCTTTTCGGTCTTCCAAGGCGTAGTATAAATAATTTCAACTTTTAGAAAAGCAAGAGAGCCATTCTTCTCCATTTCACACATGGTGTTGGAAGAGAGACAGAGAGAGAGACAGAGAGCTATCGATTTACCAAGCGAATACCATGGCTAGCTCAGCCGCAGGAAGTTACCAGGAAGATAGGGTGGCAGGTGTTTGTGAGCTTCAGAAGATCCCATTCTCACCACCTATAGCATTTGACTTTATGGTCTTCGTCGTGATATATTACGACCTTCTGCTTTAACTATTTTCTCATAGACCCATGATGGCATTTGAGCGGTTTCCTAATTGCTACTCCGTTGATGAATGACAGAGAAGAGATAGGCCCAAGTTACTGATAGGATCTCCTCCAGTTGTTACATCATCAGCTTCACTGAGTTCTTATCGTCATCTCAGCATCAGGAGCTAAATTCATACAATTCTTTTGGACAAACGCAAGACAATCCAATTTTTGCTTGGAATAATTAATCCAACGGATGAGTGTAAAAGCGTCGTTCACATGTCTCAGGGTGGTCTCCATTGCACGATGAAGAACGTCGCCTTACAAATTGGTCTTGGCATGAGAACACTGTAATTTTAACACATTTTAGCATATCCAAACCAAAACAAAAACCAAATAATTGATCACTTCACTAATCATTACTCGAGGATTAAAATTTTTATTTATGTTGTTCTACAGATTTGTTGAAAAAAATTCAGCAAACATTTATTGTGAGTAGGTAATATGAAGAGATTTATTGTAGAAATAAAATGGACATAGGTGAGCATTGAATTGAATAATTAAAATGATTGTTTTCTTCATTATGATTTATTCAATTCGTCTATAAGACGGTAATGATCAGAGCCATGTGTTTCCATGAAATGAGAATCGCCGCCATAGACTTGACTAACTCATCTTTCAAGAAAAGCGGAGAAGGCTTCCGCATTCATACATATAAAGAAAATCCTATTCCATACTTAACATGATATTGCAATAAAAACCAATTAATAAAGTGTAACTTTCTAGCACTTATTTGTCAGTGCCCATCTCGAATGGTTGAACATTGTGCGAGCAGAGAAGAGAGCTTAGACACCGACTCGTCCACTTCCTCGCAACTTGTGGACAACCCCGACATTTCTGCTTGCCACCGAGAAAGCGCGGAACCTCGCAGATCAGCCCGAAGCATGTGGCCGTGCCCGAAGACGACTTGGATGGCGAATTTTGCAGCCTGGGTGTTTCCTCTCCGCCAGCTCATTCGATGCCCCCAAAAACACGGTCGCGGGCAATAAAGACCTGAGAAATTTGACAGAGCAGCAGAATGCCAATCCTTCTAGCTGTCAAGGGGAAAAAAACTACATTTACTTTGAATATCAAAAGTTGTAAATTCTTATGAGAAATTCTAATATCACGAGTTATGTTGACAATTTAAATTCTAAAAAACTATTTGTTATGATATTGGAACGTTGATTTGGAAGAAGAAATAAAATAATTTTAGCAAAACACGGTCCATTCACTTAGTAATTAATAAATCATCTATATTTTCTAAGCAACCCAAATACGAAATAACATTTGCTAAGAAGTAAAATATAAAAATTAATATAAGTCATTTTCCCTTCTTTATTTTGCGGGTCGGGTCGGATTGAGTGATTGAACAGATTTGGTTCGTTTCGAGTATTGACATTTCTCACGGTCAATTTGGGTCGGGTCGGATCTTCAATGTCGGGCCGCCCATATGGGGCTCCTCCATGTGCTTCCGTGTCTTTCATAGTCTCACTCAGTTTCTCCGCGCTCCTCTACCCCCCCTTCGCATCTCGCTGTCTGAAGACGTCGTTGGTTGGATTTCGCAGCTCGGCCGTGCATTCGCCGGCGTGATACTTCCTCTCAAAAGGGTCCGTCACTGGTGCTTTCTTGTCTTTGAGTGGATGTGCATTGTGGGGTCGGAGTTAGACCCGGTTGCTCCGCATTTTCTGATTGATTTCCTGGGAAAATTCTGGACTAATTTGTGTTCTTTCGGGTCCGTTTCGCGTGATATCGGTTCGCTCTTGTGTTTCTTTCTTAGTTGGCCGCTTAAAAGCTGTGTCTTATGGCTTTCCGGGATGCTTGGTTACGGTCTTTCGGAAATTGCGCGCTGAGTGTTCGATGAAAGTTGTGAAAGAGGAGTCAAATGTAGAAGAGAACTATCTTTGCTTGTTTAACACATGATATGCCGTTGAAACGTGGAATGGAGAAAAACCAATCGAAACTGAGTTGTGTTAGGACGGTTTTCTGTCGTGACACGAGATGGCTTTGTTCAAGTGTGGTTTTCTCGATACATCACATACATCAGTCTTTTGACTACTTCATAAGATACTTTATCAGCAGTCAGGGTCAATATAATACCTCTCGGCTGTTATTGCTTTTCGTTGTTCTAGTGCAATGGTGTGGGAACTAAGGCTGTGTTAGTTTTGCAGAAAATATTTTTCAAAAGATGATTGGTTATATTACTTAGAAAAATTAGTCAAGGAATGTTTTCACTATCGACCACAATTTATGACTAACTATTTTCATAGATGATGGAAATATTTCTCATTTAATCTTGAGCTTTCCGTGAAATAAACGCACTCTAAGTTACTTATTTACAAAGATCTTGTTTCCAGTATAGTTCTATTACAGTCTACTACACTGCAAGCTTAAGGCTTGTGGTTTATACTTCTCTTCTTTTGTCATGAAAAAGCTGACTTTTATATAACCAAAACAACATACTGGGCCTTGACATAAAGAGGGATGGAAAAGATGAACATTCTAATTTTCTGATTATTTTACCTTTTATCTGACTTTGGTGCTTTCGTCGTAGCAATTCGAAGTTCATTATATTTATTCCCCAACTCAGAGATGGTTATCCCACCGCCAGCGAAGCCACCGAGAATAATAAACTTTCTCAAGCCTTATGTTCTGAAGATGCACTTCACTAACAAGTTTGTAAGTGCCCAAGTCATCCATTCCCCAACTGCTACTGTGGCGTCTTTGGTGAGCTCGCAGGAGAAGGCTTTGAGACCAAGCATGGACTCTGTTAGGGAAATCCCTTATGATGTTTTGAAGATGACAAAATAAATCAAAGGCTACTAACATGTTTAATGGTTAAGTAATAGACCATGCAGATGATAGAACATGTAAATGATATTGTCAAAGTGTGAAGACAACCGGAAAGACTGAACGTAACACATGTCCAAAGTATATTCGAAGATTTCCAGACCTCTGTGTCAAAGTGAAGGCAGCCGTGTCAAAGTCGAAGACTGCAGACTTTAGTGTCAAAGTATTTTCTACATCGGAAGTCCGCTCACTCTGACTAATTCCGGGCATCGAACGTGAATAATGAACAGAAACATGACTCTATGCTGAAGCGAACCTGGATACGAGACCTTAAAGCTAAATCTGTTCAGAAGCGGATATGTTCGACCCATTGTAAAGTCTGACTCAGATTGTAAAGTCTATTGCTCTCAGACTTTACATCCAGATTCGATGAAACATAACTCAAGCCCAATCATATAACGGCTAGTGATCTGGTTTGGATTCCACATCAAGATTGATTTGATTGACTCAATCTATTTGATTGACGATTGAATCTTGAAGACAAGAACTTTCTATACGAAGAAGCTTTACTTATGGAAACCAAGATTTCGTTTGTATGGGCGATCGGAATCAATTTGGGATTCTACCTTTGTCACTCAACGGCTATCAAATCTTCTAGATACAGAGCTGTCCAATGGGTATATTAGAAGACGATTCTCCGGGATACTGTCCAACGAGTAGTTTGGAAGTGGAGGAGTATTTAAGGAGATCATGGACCGATGAGCAAGTAAGAGACGGAGCGTAGAATTTATAATTCCAAAGTCTGAGCGACCTTCGATCATATACTTGTCTCTTGAGAGCTTAAACGTTTGTGATCGTGAGAGAAATACCAAGAGAGTGACTTAGTGAGATAGTGTGATCTACTACTAAGTGTTTGCACTCGAAGTTGTAATCTCTTGTTGATGCATAGTGGAATCCAGCCAAGAAGGCTGTTAGCGTGGGAGAGTGGACGTATGCTTGGATTAAGCCGAACCACTATAATTTATGTGTTCTTATTCTCTTCCTTAACTCCTTTGTTTAAAGTTTATTTTATTCCGCATATATTTGCCAAGGTGTAGTTTAAACACCTATTCACCCCCTCTAGGTGTTCATACTAGCACTCTCAATTGGTATTAGAGCCAAGTGCTCGGTTTATAAAAGTGCTTTTAATTTCTAGTTAAAGATCCATGGCTAGTATGTTGGCACCAGGACTTATGGAAGGGCAAAGCAACACAAGGCCACCATATTTTGATGGAAAGGAATACGACGTGTGGAAGAACAAAATGAAAGCATTCCTAAGATCCAGAGATCCCTTGCAATGGGATGTTGTGGAAAGAGGAATCAACCCCATCGCTGCGTCTACATCAAATAAGAATGGCAAAGACAAAGAAAGCAAACCCCCGCTCCTATGTCTCGGATGGAGATGTCCAAAAGAGAAGCGCTTGATGCAAAAGCTATTTATTCTTTATATTGCGCATTGTCTCCTACTTAATATAATAGAATCTCTTCATGTGAAACAGCAAAAAGAAGTTTGGGATAGACTTCATGTTACATATGAAGGGACCGATCGTGTAAAAGAGACAAAAGTAAACTTCCTGCTCGGCAAATATGAATCCTTCAAGATGAAGCAAGGAGAGTCGATTGGAGATATGGTCAATCGTTTTACAGAAATTGTAAACAGTTTGGCATATCAAGGTCATCCAATTTCTTCCCCAATGAAGGTCAACAAACTCTTGCGAGGTCTCTCAAAAGATTGGAACCATGTCAAGACCTCAATCCGGGAGACTCAAAGGATTATGCCACTCACCGTTGATAAATTGATCGGCACTCTTCAATCCTATGAAGTGGAACAACTCAACGATGAAGATCCCGAAGGTAAGAAGTCCATCGCTTTAATATCTAATGCTGTTTTTGATGAAACAGACTCAGAAAATGACATGGAAGAAGAACTTGCTTTTATGATTGAGAAATTCAAAAAGTTGAGTAGAAAAGGAAGCAAATTCAGTGGAAGAAGAAAATACAAGCAGAATGGCCAGAAAAGAACAATAAAAGAATAGGATGAGCAAGGAAATCTATGCTTGATGGCACATTCAGAATCTGAGTCTGACTCAGACACAGACTCAGAATCAAAGTCTGACTCAGACACAGACTCAGAATCAAAGTCTGATTCACAACCAGACTCAGAATCCGATGAGGAAATCAAGGTAAGTCATTCAGCAATTCCTTTCAAAGTTTCAAAGTATATAAATGAGCTTTGTTCAAATCTCAAATCTTCTCTTAAAATGATTTTCGAACTTAAAAAGGAGAATTCTCGACTTAGGCAACAAGATCTTTCTCAAAAAGAAAATTTTGAAATTTTGCAAAAATATTTTCTACAAACAAAAGAAAATCGAGATTTGCTTGTTAAAGAAAATGATTCTTTGAAGAAAGAATTTTCAAATATTTCGACAAGATTTTCAAATGGATCAAAAACATTAGAGCATATTCTTTCTAAACAAGTTCCTTACTATAATAAGTCAGGAATTGGTTTCAATAAGGAAAATGATTCTCTAATTGATTTTCCTAAAGTCAAGGAGAGACTTAGACAAAGACCTTCAAAGGCATTTTACAAAAATCATTTTCAAAAAGTGTTTGTAAAACTTGTTGGTCGAAATGCCCTCAAGTGTTTAAATTATGGAGATTTGGAACATTTTGAAAAAGATTGTCCTAAAGTCTGGAGACCTATTAAGAAAGATTGGATAAAAGCAGCATATTTTACTAACTCTCATGGACCCAAGAAAAAATGGGTACCAAAGAAAAGATGAGCTGTTTTCGCAGGATATAAAGAAGAAAGAAGAAAGAGAGTTTGGTAAGAAATGTAAGGAATTTTTTATTCTCAATTTGATTTGGGTAATAATTCTCATATTCGATATATCCTTGGTTGATTGAGATTTTATAATGATCATATTTTGCTTTATGGAAGAAATAATCGTATGATTTGTTTTTGTGATTTGTGAGTTGAGATTTGATTTAGTACGTGTGATTATTTGAGATAATTCAGATTATTTTGTCTGATTTTATACTCTCAGATTTAATCATATTTTGTTAAGTGAAAATCTGTTTTACGTGATGATGCAAGATATTCTTAGATATTCAAGAATTTTATTCTCTATGTTTTTATCGTACCATGACTAAGTGAGAATTTATTTTTCAAAATATCATTGTGCATAATATTCTTTCTTTGAATACTCTGTTATGATGAATTAAGAAAGAATATTTGATTATGGAGATTTTATATTTTACTCTAACAAAATGGAAGGATCCAAATTGATGGATACCAAAAAGGAAATGAGTTGATTGCAGGAAATTCTATAAGGGAAGAACGATCGTGAATCTACGCAAATTTTGGTACAATCTGAAAAATATCTCCTGCGAAAATTGGTAGTGATATTTTTTAAATCAATGGTATATTTCTAACATATACCATGGGTAAGAGAATTTTTTTTCCTACCTTGCAAATCTCTACGTGCATTTATCATGATTTTGGATGATTGTTTATTATATTGCGAATATCTTTTGTCATAAATATAAGGTATTGCAATTTTGGCAAGTGACAGAAATATCTATTTTTCTTTTGCAAAATGCATATCTGAAATTTATGCTCAAGGAAATCTTTTTGATCTTGAAAGATATTACTGCATATTCATGGATATTCTTGCTATATTCTTAGAAGATATATTATATCTAGCAAGTTTGATATGCAAATCAAAGTAAGATATTATGTGACATTTTTGCAAAGATGATTATCTATTATACAAGATTTTGCAGGTGACAATAGAATCTTCCATATGAATTTTGGAAAGCTTAATCAGAAATTTGTGAAGATTTTATACTATCTTCTGGAGGTTCAAAAGATTCCATTCCTTGTGCAAAATTTTTGCTTATTGAGGAAATCCCTTATGCATCGTACAAAATGTTGAATAGTTCTGAATTTTAATATTTGATAATTTTATATATGCTATTCAATTTATCTATTTGAAGAAAAGGGTATTCATGTGGATATTATTACAGCTTATTTGTGCAAAAAAGTTTGTTAAGTTTATGCAGGTTGAATTCGAGATGAGCTTGGTTAAAGAAAATAAAATTTTTGCCTCGAATTTCAAAATGCAAGTGATCGTTGCAGATGTTGTTGCTACAAAGGAAATACTGGAAAAATATTCCGTTCAACGTGCACAAGCAACAATTATTTCTATTCGCAAATATTGTCATGATCACAGGGGGAGAAAACAAATCCAAGAAAAAGGAAAGAATCGTGATCATCTCAAAAAGGCAACAAATTGAGGGGGAGCCTTGATCAATTATGGAAAAATCTTTTTGGATTGATCGTGATCTTATTATGGATGGAAGGAAAGGTAAATGTGTCAGAATTTGTCCTAAAAAATCCGGTTAGTGCATATTTTATTACCTTTTGTCATTAACAAATCTTTTATTGATTTTATTATGACAAAAAGTGCGTGCAAATTATGATGCATCCGTGATTTTTATTGGATATTTGCTGATATATATAATCAAAGTGAGCTATATTGCATATTTTTAATATTCGATTTACCTTATAAAAGCTGATTTTAGAAATTATGCAAGACATATTTGTTATCATTCTCTACGTGAATCCATTATTATCGCTTTTTGATTATGACAAAAAGGGGGAGAAGATATGAATATGCATATGTGTTGATTGGTTGATATTATCTATGGCATAATATTGAGCTGTGATTATTTTTCTATATATTGTTATGCTCAATCTATTTGCTATCTTCTAATATCATTTTATTTAAATTAATATTTTTAAAAGCGTGTTTACAAATCTGCATATTCAGAGATTGTTTTGTCATCATCAAAAAGGGGGAGATTGTTAGGGAAATCCCTTATGATGTTTTGAAGATGACAAAATAAATCAAAGGCTACTAACATGTTTAATGGTTAAGTAATAGACCATGCAGATGATAGAACATGTAAAGGATATTGTCAAAGTGTGAAGACGACCAGAAAACTGAACGTAACACATGTCCAAAGTATATTCTGAAGATTTCCAGACCTCTGTGTCAAAGTCTGAAGACTGCCGTGTCAAGTCTGAAAGGCTGCCGGACTTTAGTGTCAAAGTCTGTTCTACATCGAAGTCTGCTCACTCGACTAATTCCAGACTGAACGTGAATAATGAACCAGGAAGACGAGACTCTATCTTTGAAGCTGATTCGGATATCTGAGACCTTAAAGCTAAATCTGTTCGAAGCAGATATGTTGGACCCAGATTGTAAAGTCTGAGACTCAGATTGTAAAGTCTATTGCTCTCAGACTTTACATCCAGATTCGATGAAACATAACTCAAGCCCAATCATATAACGGCTAGTGATCTGGTTTGGATTCCACATCAAGATTAATTTGATTGACTCAATCTATTTGATTGACGATTGAATCTTGAAGACAAGAACTTTCTATACGAAGAAGCTTTACTTATGGAAACCAAGATTTCGTTTGTATGGGCGATCGGAATCAATTTGGGATTCTACCTTTGTCACTCAACGGCTACCAAATATTCTAGATACGGAGCTGTCCAATGGGTATATTGGAAGCGATTCTCCGAGGGACTGTCCAACGGGTAGTTTGGAAGTGGAGGAGTATTTAAGGAGATGAATGACCGATGAGCAAGTAAGAGATATAGCGTAGAATTTATAATTCCAAAGTCTGAGCGGCATTCGATCATATACTTGTCTCTTGAGAGCTTAAACGTTTGTGATCGTGAGAGAAATACCAAGAGAGTGACTTAGTGAGATAGTGTGATCTACTACTAAATGTTTGCACTCGAAGTTGTAATCTCTTGTTGATTGCATAGTGGAATCCAGCCAAGAAGGCTGTTAGCGTGGGAGAGTGGACGTATGCTTGGATTAAGCCGAACCACTATAATTTCTGTGTTCTTATTCTCTTCCTTAACTTCTTTGTTTGAAGTTTATTTTATTCCGCATATATTTGCCAAGGTTTAGTTTAAACACCTATTCACCTCCTCTAGGTGTTCATACTAGCACTCTCAGACTCAACTCGAGATGTGGCTGCAGCTGCAAGATAGGAAAGATACTGGGAGAGAGGCTGCTGCTCAAGGGCATCCCTGCTGTCGCCGTCCACTTGAAAAGAGAACAAAAGTATCATGGCAAAGTCAAAGCGGTTATTGATTCTGTGAGAGAAGCAGGTGTCAAGTTGCTTTGAAAACTTCCGAACTTATCAGTTGTATTTGTTTTAAGACTTGTGACCTCTGTTCGAAGTGATCTTCACTTGAGAAAGATTGAAAGAGAGTGCATGAACTTTTTATGTTGGAGGCTGTTTATATTGATTTCTTCTTTGTAAGGATATAAGTATATTGAATGTTTGGGCATGTATGCATCTGAGCATGTGCTTTGGTGTGTTTGGATAGATTATCAGGGTGAGAGTGATTAAAAATGATGGGCCTGCCGCTCAACTCTTAAATACTGAAGTCGTTGCTGTTAGGGAAATCCCTTATGATGTTTTGAAGATGACAAAATAAATCAAAGGCTACTAACATGTTTGATGGTTGAGTAATAGACCATGCAGATGTTAGAACATGTAGAGGATATTATCAAAGTCGAAGACGGCCGGAAGGGGAACGTAACATATGTCCAGTATATTTTGAAGATTTCCAGACTTACGTGTCAAAGTCGAAGGCGCCGAGACTCAAGACTCAAAGTCTGAAGACTGCTAGACTTTAGTGTCAAAGTCTGTTCTACATCAGAAGTCTGCTCACTCTAACTAATTCCAGACTGAACGTGAATGATGAATCAGAAGACAGACTCTATACTGAAGCTGAACTGGATACATACCTTAAAGCTAAATCTGTTCGAAGCAGATATGTTCGGACCAGATTGTAAAGTCTGACTCAGATTGTAAAGTCTATTCCTCTCGGACTTTACATCCAGATTCGATGAATCGTAACTCAAGCCCAATCATATAACGGCTAGTGATCTGGTTTGGATTCCACATCAAGATTGATTTGATTGATTAAATCTATTTGATTGACGATTGGATCTTGAAGACAAGATCTTTCTATACGAAGTAGCTTTACTTATGGAAACCAAGATTTCGTTTGTATGGGCGATCGGAATCAATTTGGGATTCTACCTTTGTCACTCAACGGCTATCAAATCTTCTAGATACAGAGCTGTCCAATGGGTATATTGGAAGACGATTCTCCGGGATACTGTCCAACGGGTAGTTTGGAAGTGGAGGAGTATTTAAGGAGATCATGGACCGATGAGCAAGTAAGAGACGGAGCGTAGAATTTATAATTCCAAAGTCTGAGCGACTTTCAATCATATACTTGTTTCTTGAGAGCTTAAACGTTTGTGATCGTGAGAGAAATACCAAAAGAGTGACTTAGTGAGATAGTGTGATCTACTACTAAGTGTTTGCACTTTCAGTTGTAATCTCTTGTTGATTGCATAGTGGAATCCAGCCAAGAAGGCTGTTAGCGTGGAAGAGTAGACGTAGGCTTGGATTAAGCCGAACCACTATAATTTCTGTGTTCTTATTCTCTTCCTTAACTCCTTTGTTTGAAGTTTATTTTATTCAGCATATATTTGCCAAGGTTTATTTTATACACCTATTCACTCCCTCTAGGTGTTCATACTAGCACTCTCAATTGGTATCAGAGCCAAGTGCTCGGTTTATAAAAGTATTTTTACTTTTGAGCTAAAGATTCTTTATGGCTAGTATGTTGGCACCAGGACTTATGGAAGGGCAAAGCAACACAAGGCCACCATATTTTGATGGAAAGGAATACGACGTATGGAATAGCAAAATGAAAGCATTCATAAGATCCAGAGATCTCTTACAATGGGATGTTGTGGAAAGAGGAATCAACCCCATTGCTGCGTCTACATCAAATAAGAATGGCAAAGACAAAGAAACCAAACCCTCCGCTCTTATGTCTCGGATGGAGTTGTCCAAAAGAGAAGCGCTTGATGCAAAAGCTATTTATTCTTTATATTGCGCTTTGTCTCTTGTTGAATATAACAGAATCTCTTCATGTGAAACAGCAAAAGAAGTTTGGGATAGACTTCATGTTACATATGAAGGGACCGATCGTGTAAAAGAGACAAAAGTAAACTTCTTGCTCGGCAAATATGAATCCTTCAAGATGAAGCAAGGAGAGTCGATTGGAGATATGTTTAATCGTTTTACAGAAATTGTAAACGGTTTGGCATATCAAGGTCATCCAATTTCTTCCCCAATGAAGGTCAACAAACTCTTGCGAGGTCTCTCAAAAGATTGGAACCATGTCAAGACCTCAATCCGGGAGACTCAAAGGATTATGCCACTCACCGTTGATGAATTGATCGGCACTCTTCAATCCTATGAAGTGGAGCAACTTAACGATGAAGATCCCGAAGGTAAGAAGTCCATTGCTTTAATATCTAATGCTGTTTTTGATGAAACAGATTCGGAAAATGACATGGACGATGAAGAACTTGCCTTTATGGTCAAGAAATTCAAAAAGCTGAGTAGAAAATGAAGGAAGTTTAGTGAAAGAAGACAATACAAGCAGAATGGCCAGAAAAGAACAATGAAAGAAGATGATGAGCAAGGAAATTTATGCTTGATGGCACATTCAGAATCTGAGTCTGACTCAGACATAGACTCAGAATCAGAGTCTGACTTAAACACAGACTCAGAATCCGATGAGGAAATCGAGGAAATAAAAGAAAAGAAGAAGTTGGTAAGGAATGTTTTTGGGCACATAATTCTCATTATGCTTGAAATTCGATATATCATTGATTGATTCAGATTTTATAATGATCATATTTTTTGATTTTTTATTGAAGAAAGAATTGCATGATTTGTTTTTGTGATTCGAAATTTAATTTGATACGTGTGATCATTTTTGATATCATGCTTAAAGAGAAAATAATTTATTTGGTTTAATTTTATACTCTCAGATTTATTCATATTTTGCAAAGTGAAAATCTGTTTTACGTGATATTAATGCAAGATATTATTGTGCATAATATTCTTTCTCTGAATACTTTGTTATGATGAATTAAGAAAGAATATTTGATTATGGAGATTTCATATTTTACTCTAACGTCAAGGAATGATCCAAATTGATGGATACCAAAAAGGGAAATGAGTTGATTGCAGGAAATTCTTTAAGGGAAGGATGATTGCGAATCTACGCAAATTTTGGTGCAATCAGAAAAATATCTCCTATGAAGATTGGTAATGATTTTTATTTTCAATGGTATATTTCAAACATATACCTGGGTAAGAGATTTTTTTTTCATCCCGCCTTATAAATTTCTACGTGCATTTATCATAATGATGGATGATTGTTTATTATATTGCAAATATCTTTTGTTATAAATATAAGGTATTGCAATTTTGGCACGTGACAGAAATATCTATTTTCCTTTTGCAAAATGCATATCTAAAATTTATGCTCAAGGAAATCTCTTTGATCTCAAAAGATATTACTACATATTCATGGATATTCTTGCTATATTCTTAGAAGATATATTATATCTAGCAAGGTTGATCCGCAAATCAAAGGAAAATATTACGTGACATTTTTGCAAAGATGATTATCTATTATACAAGATTTTGCAAGTGACAATAGAATCTTCCATATGAATTTTGGAAAGCTTGATCAGAAATTTGTGAAGATTTTATACTATCTTCTGGAGGTTCAAAGATTCCATTCCTTGTGCAAAATTTTTGCTTATTGAGGAAATCCCTTATGCATCGTACAAAATGTTGAATAGTTCTGAATTTTAATATTTGATAATTTTATATATGCTATTCAATTTATCTATTTGAAGAAAAAGGGTATTCACGTGGATATTATTACAGCTTATTTGTGCAAAAAGTTTGTTAAGTTTATGCAGGTTGAATTCGAGAAGAGCTTGATTGAAGAAAATAATTTTTGCCTCGAATTTCAAAATGCAAGTGATCGTTGCAGATGTTGTTGCTACAAAGGAAATACTGGAAAAATATTATGTTCAACGTGCACAAGCAACAATTATTTCTATTCGCAAATATTGTCATGATCACAGGGGAGAAAGCAAATCCAAAAGAAAAGGAAAAGAATCGTGATCATCTCAAAAGACAACAAATTGAGGGGAGCATTGATCAATTATGGAAAAATCTTTTGGATTGATCGTGATCTTATTATGGATGGAAGGAAAGGTAAATGTGTCAGAATTTATTTTAAAAAATCCGGTTAGTGCATCTTTTATTACCTTTTGTCATTAACAAATCTCTTATTGATATTATCATTTTATCATGACGAAAAGGATAAATGAATTTTATGATGCATCCGTGATTTTTATTGGATATTTGCTGATATGATCGAAGTGAGCTATATTGCATATCTTCAATATTCGATTTACCTTATAAAAGCTGATTTTTGGAAATTGTGATTCATGCAAGATATTTGTTATCATTCTCTACGTGAATCCATTATTATCGCTTTTTGATTATGACAAAAAGGGGGAGAAGATATGAATATGCATATGTGCTGATTGGTTGATATTATTTATTGCATAATATTGAGCTGCGATTATTTTCTAAATATTATTATGCTCAATCTATTTGTTATCTTCTTATATCCTTTGATTTAAATTAATAAAAGCGTGTTTACAAATCTGCATATTCAGAGATTGTTTTGTCATCATCAAAAATGGGGAGATTGTTAGGAAATCCCTTATGATGTTTTGAAGATGACAAAAATAAATCAAAGGCTACTAACATGTTTGATGGTTGAGTAATAGACCATGCAGATGTTAGAACATGTAGAGGATATTATCAAAGTCAGAAGACGCCGAAGACTGAACGTAACATATGTCAGTATATTTTGAAGATTTCCAGACTTCGTGTCAAAGTCGAAGACTGCCGCGACTCAAGACTCAAAGTCGAAGGCGCTGGACTTTAGTGTCAAAGTCTGTTCTACATCAGAAGTCTGCTCACTCTGACTAATTCCAGACTGAACGTGAATGATGAATCAGAAGACAGACTTTATGCTGAAGCTGAACTGGATACAGACCTTAAAGCTAAATCTGTTCAGAAGCAGATATGTTCAGACCCAGATTGTAAAGTCTACAGACTCAGATTGTAAAGTCTATTCCTCTCAGACTTTACATCCAGATTCGATGAATCGTAACTCAAGCCCAATCATATAACGGCTAGTGATCTGGTTTGGATTCCACATCAAGATTGATTTGATTGATTAAATCTATTTGATTGACGATTGGATCTTGAAGACAAGATCTTTCTATACGAAGTAGCTTTACTTATGGAAACCAAGATTTCGTTTGTATGGGCGATCGGAATCAATTTGGGATTCTACCTTTGTCACTCAACGGCTACCAAATCTTCTAGATACGAGCTGTCCAATGGGTATATTGGAAGACGATTCTCCGGGATACTGTCCAACGGGTAGTTTGGAAGTGGATGAGTATTTAAGGAGATCATGGACCGATGAGCAAGTAAGAGACGGAGCGTAGAATTTATAATTCCAAAGTCTGAGCGACTTTCAATCATATACTTGTCTCTTGAGAGCTTAAACGTTTGTGATCGTGAGAGAAATACCAAAATAGTGACTTAGTGAGATAGTGTGATCTACTACTAAGTGTTTGCACTCGACGTTGTAATCTCTTGTTGATTGCATAGTGGAATCCAGCCAAGAAGGCTGTTAGCGTGGGAGAGTGGACGTAGGCTTGGATTAAGCCGAACCACTATAATTTATGTGTTCTTATTCTCTTTCTTAACTCCTTTGTTTGAAGTTTATTTTATTCCGCATATATTTGCCAAGGTTTATTTTATACACCTATTCACCCCCTCTAGGTGTTCATACTAGCACTCTCAGTTGCATCCATACAAGTTTGATCAGAGTCCAATATAGATCATTGATTGCTCACATTCGGTTTCTACCGGAGCCTTACTGATATTGAAAGAAAACAGCTGCTCACTCTTTGTAGCTCCAGAAAATGTTTTATTTATACTATTTACCATATTAACATTGTAAGGCTATGGGGGAGAAGGCACAGGAAGCTATAAGCTTTGGGGTTTAAGCTTTGTTAATCAAGCTTATATGAAAATCCTATGCTGGCCTTAATTTCAGCCAAAGAGCCGAAGTTTAAGACAAATTGAGTTGACTTTATTAGCCGGAAAAATTTTTTACAGCAAGATAGCAATCATAATCACGTTCAGGAAACTGCGGTGCACCAGACGTTCCTGAACTAGCGTGCTTCCCAAGAGATTCACCGCCTAATGTGGTGATGCATGGTATAATTCCGAAGGATGAGGCAATAAAACTGAAATTCTTTGTAAATACCTGAAAGGCTCCAAAGGAGCTAGCTATTTATCCTGGAAGAATTGCCCAGACAATTGCTTCAATCCTTTCTATTTCGCTACTAGAATACAGGTTCAGTCTCAAAATCTGCTGTGAAAGACATGCGGTTTGTGTCTTTCTCAAGCAGCACGATGTGGGGTTCCACATGGAAGGCGCTGAAAAAATGGAGCCACGAAGATGCAAATGTGTATGTTTTCGCCAAAAACATTTTGGGAATTGGAATTTGGAATAATATCGACCCCGATAAGCAAAGCACCTAGATTTGTGCAACTTCATTCCAATGGATTGAACCTTACGAGCAACTTCATCCTTGGATGGGTCTTGAAACCGATAGAGATTTTTCGATCTCTTTCAACCTTTGCAACACTCAGGCCTGTCATCCTTCACCATATGCCGAATGAAGTTTACGAGGAATTTTTCTTTTATAGCATCTGACGAATGAACAAAGATGCAGAATTGGGAGAAATTGAGGACACCCTTGCATGGAACCTCAATATCATCACTTGTGTTGTTAGTTATTGTAACTGTAACATATTTGACAAGCATTTTATCAATCTTAAAAGATATTTCGTCAGTTTAACTTAATTGAATTGTAATTGGAATCTCCATAGCATCCATTTCATGTGAAATTGGAAGATTTGAATGGCTTGCAAGAACTGCAACCAGGATGGAGAAAAGGGAAACCAAACGGATGAAAAAGCCAAAGTGGAAGATATTAGATTTCATGGATTGTGAAATTGTTGAGAAGATGTCCAATTCAACCATGGGCCATGTAGATCAAGGAATGGAAAAGTGATAAGCTTGAAATGCCATTTAGAGATTGCGTCATTTGCGTGCAAGTAAACAGTAGATCTTGGACTTGTATCTATCATCTCACTTGCCTACAATAGTAAATAGGGATATTAGAGATTCAATGTTATTTTACTGGAAAATGTTCATAAATGGTTGTTTTCTTCATTATGGATTATTCAAATTCGTATACTAGACGGTATTGATCAGAGCCACATTTTTCTATGAAATGATAATTGCCACCATAGACTTGACCGATATGTCTTGCAAGAAAAGTGAAGAAAGCTTCCACATCATTTACATGTAGAAAAATCCTATTCCATGCTAAACATGATGGTGCAAATAAAAACAAAGTAAAGTTCAACTTTCTAGCACTAATTTGTCATTGCCCATCTAGAATGGATGTTTTGAAAACTCTTTCACCATCCTTTATGTGTTCAGCTAAGGAAGAAATTCTATGGCAGTTAGAATTTTCCAAACCCAAGTAAACCCCACCACCGAAGACTTTGACCCCATTAACCACTTTTGACGAAGACTTTGACTTCTGTAAGATTAGAATTAAGCACATTGCTGTCTTGAAGGCATTGTACTCGACCAAAAGACATGGAATTCTATCGGTCCCTCTGTTTTCTCTTTTGTCTTTCTGGGCTATTGTTATTAAACCTTCCTTTCTCCATGGCACAATTATGTCGTCCGGTCCAAAGTGATGCCTTACTTCAGTTCAACAATTCCCTCACAGTTGAAAACTGATACGGACTCGAGATTGTGATTCGAAAATGACTACATGGAAGAATGGCTTGGATTGCTGCTTGTGGGACGGTGTCACCTGTGACAATGTAACGGGTAACATTATCGGCCTCGATCTTTCATATAGCTGTCTGCAGGGGACCCTTCGTTCAAACAGTTCACTCTTTGCACTTCGCCATCTTCAAAGCCTCAACCTTGCTTTTAACAATTTATGTACCTCACCCATTTTGCCTGAACTAAGTGTATGTGTTGAATTGAGGCACCTCAATCTCTCTTATTCCAATTTTTTAGGTTTAGTTCCTGTTGAAATTTCTTTCCTTTCTAAACTTGTTGTACTTGATCTCTCTTTGAACTATAAGAACGATGGTATGATTGGGATGCAACGTCTTAAGATTGAAAATACTGCTTTCAAAATCCTTGTTCAGAATTTGACAGAGTTGAGGGAACTTCACCTCGATTACATAGACATGTATGCTGTTTCACTCAGTTCTTTGGTGAATTTATCATCCTCCTTGACATTTCTCGGTGTGTATGACTACATGTTACAAGGGGAACTTCCGCCCAACATTTTTAGCTTGCCAAACCTCCTTGACCTCAATTTGAAATTCAATGATTTCACGGTTTCTTTTCCGAAATCTAATTGGAGCAAGTCTCTTGAATCCTTAACCCTCTCGTATACAAGCATCTCAGGCAAAATACTTGATTCAATCGATGAATTCCAAAATTTAAAAACTCTGCATCTTAGCAACTGCACATTGACAGGATCGATTCCCTCATCGCTTGTGAACTTAACAAAATTAACCAGTTTGGACCTTTCACGCAATGAATTAACTGGTCATATCCCGTCATTTGTTGTAAAGCTTGAACAACTCATGTATGTAGACCTTTCTTTGAACAACTTCACTGGTGTTTTAGACTTGGGAGTCTTTTCGACACTGAAAAATCTGCAAGTCCTTGGTCTTACAGTTGAGCTAAATCTAATGTACAACAGTATGAATCACACATTTCCGAAGCTTGAGACTTTGGCCTTGCCTTCCTGCAACTTGACCGAGTTCCCTCCTTTTCTAAACTCTTTAAAAATGCTAAGACAATTAGATCTCTCCGGAAACAAGATTGGCGATCAGATACCGAGATGGTTTTGGGATGTAGGGAAAGGTACCCTTCAATCTATTGATATTTCTAGTAACCATATTGAGGGAGGCATACAACAATTTCCTTGGAAAGAGTTGATCCATGTTGACCTTAGCGACAACTTATTCCAGGGTCCGCTTCCAATTCCACCACTCCCTATAATCTACTTTATGGCCGATGACAATCGCTTCAATGGAGAGATTCCCTCTTCCATTTGCAAATTAAGCTCCCTTATAGGTCTGTTTTTGGCTCGTAACAATCTCTCTAGCTCTATTCCACAATGTTTGGGAAATTTAGCCAACCTCTCGATGCTAGACTTGAGTGCCAATAAGTTTAAAGGGACATTTCCGCGGTCTTTAGACAATTGTGCATCATTGGGCTGGCTAAACGTCAGTCACAACAGAATCAACGATACTTTTCCAAAGTGGTTGCTAGAAGCCCCCTCATTAGAGGTCATTGCTCTTCAATTCAATGAATTCCATGGCCAAATCGATCCTCCAACTGTTCCATTTCATCCCTCCATGCTTTCTGATTTTTACATATCAAACAATAATTTAGGGGGTCAATGGCCTGAAGAATATTTTCTCCATTGGTTGAATCTGGTGATGGTTCATCTGTCCAACAATAGATTTGAAGGTCCTCTTCCAATTCCACCGCCCACTGCTCTCTTCTATTTCATTGCAAACAACAAGATTGGTGGAAAGGTTTCTCCTTTGATATGCAATGCCACTAAGCTCATGGTCCTTGATTTGTCCAATAATAGTTTGATGGGCACCTTGCCAGAGTGCTTGATGAGCTTTAGCAAAAATCTCTCGGTGCTTTGATATTGCTAGTATAAACACCTAGAGGGGGATGAATAGGCGCACAAACAATTTTTCTTGAATACGGAAGCAATTCTTAACAGATTGAAATACGTTTGAAGTAAAGAGAGTAAGGAAGAGAAAATTAAACACAGGATTTATAGTGGTTCGGCTTATTCCAAGCCTACGTCCACTCTTCCGCAGCGGCCCACCGGCTGGATTTCACTATAATCAAAGAGAAGTTACAGCACAGCTTTGCCTTGATTCCACAGTGTAGATGTTCTACCACACCTCCTCAAGGTCTCTCACAAATATAGACTCTCTTTTGTATACAAGTATTCGCTCAAGAGATTTATCTAAACAAATGGGAGCTTCGGACTTTGGAATTCTTCTATCGCGCACACCTTGAACAACTAAGAACGACTTCCTTATATACTCCTTTATGCCATCATATCCGTTGGCACTTACCAAAGGAATTCCTCCAATCTAACCGTTGGACAGAATCAATTAGGAAGATTGCTCGAGTTATTAAAGGAACATGTTGATAGCCCATCAATCTGTTCGCCCATACAATCGGGATCTCGGTTTCCATAAGTAGAACCTTCCAATAATATAAAGACAATTATCGAATCTTCAGTCATTGAATCAATCTTGATCAATCAAAGGATTACGATATGTCTTCTCCACCACGAGATCTTCTCCGGATGATAAGGTTAAATCCCGAACAAACCACTTAGTTCGGATAACCTTTCTTCAACGGATTCGAGACTGTCAATGAGGATAGACTTTGAGTCTTGATTCGGCTGTCAGGAAGTCTTCAGACTTTAAGCGCAGTGCAGACTTTCGGACTAGACCGAAGGATACGTTTTGTCAACTTCAAAACTCTTCATGAGGATTTCTCCAACAATCTCCCCCTTTTTGATGGTGACAAAACCTTCTGCGAGATTTGGATAACTTTGACCCGCAAAACATTTCTCAAACACATATGCATATCTTATTGAAATAAATGGCTAATATAATAACACTAGATTCTGCAACCACAGAAGATAAGTTAGTCCAATATATGATTAAGCCATTCATAAGATATCAATATTGATAAATAGAAGCAGTCAAGTTAAATCCAAGTCTAGGCATCCGAACACAAAAACACAGTCAAACGGAGTTCAAACCATAAACCTCAAATTTGTCCAAAAGTTTAATGAAAGTAAAGAGTTTTTGAATCAAAATCTTGCATCTCTCCCCTTTTTGTCATCATTGAAAAGGATGAGATGAAGTTGAAGAAAACTTGGGAACACGGACAAGTGGATATCTTCCATAGGCTGAACGATGCCTTCCAGCCTCTTAAAGTCTTCCTTCAGCTGAACAACCTCTTCACTCTTAGCATTGGCCTGATTCGAATAGAGAGGGCTTGCATCTTATCATTCAATGAACAGGAAGAAGCTTGACTTTCATTCTTCAAGCTTTGAACTTCGCATCCCAAGGCATAAATTTGTCCTTTCAACTCCAAGAGAATGTCCATGATTTGCGAAAATCTGCTCCATTATCGGTCCCGAGTACTTACTTCGCTCGTTCGATGGAGTAAAAGAAGATGATGGAGGTTCAGCATAATCTCGCAGATTTGGCGATGAAGCTTCATGACCTTCCCTCGGAAATTGAGATGCAAAAACATCTTAAGGGTCTCCGGGTGAGCGACTAACTCCTTCACTTTCATCTCGATATGAAGATGTCACTCCTTTTTCCTGATCTCCCCCTGTTTCAATGCCTACGGGTGGAGAAGAGATTCCTTCGGGGATCTCCTTCTCTTCTTTCTTCTTCAGGTCTTGCTTGATCCTTCTTGCACTTGTTTCTCTTTCTTCATCTTTCTTCTCATTTGCTTCTTTTTCTTCTTCTTCCTTCTCCTCTGCTTCTTTCTCTTCTTCTTCCTCCTCCTCTGCTTCTTTCGTCATTTGTTCCGAATCTTTCTCTGGAACAGGACGACTTAAGTTCTTCAATGCCATTGCAGAGATGGTAATGTCATCGTCATCATCTTCATCCTCAACGAGGAGAGCTCTTCTTTTCTTTGATGGAGCAGCCATGGGCTCCTTCCCTTTTCTCTTAGCGAGAAGAGAGTTGATGAGACTTGGCGAGTCTTCTCCTTGAATTTCTCCAATTCCTTGCTCGGTTCCTTGGACGCATTTTAGTCACCATTTTCAGTCCTACCACCATTTGATCGCATGATCGAACACAAAGGATTTGTGGAGGCTGAATATTCGGATGTGAATAACTTCGTAACAAGGCTTGGATAAGGGAGTTGACCTCTGTCCTTCATCATGCTCTATACATGTGAAACATGATAGTATGAGGGAGAAAACTTCTTTCCACGAGAGGATGGCATACATCGGCTTTGCCTCGGGGCTTGAAACATCAGTTTTGGAAGTTGATTTCGGTCGAAGGCAATTAATCACGATTTTGTGAAGCGGGATGTTGAATGCATTCATCCTTGAGTAGGTGATCTTCTCTTCGTTCTTTCTGTCCTTCACCAGTTCAAGAGTGGCCCGAGCAATGGAAACCTTAATCGGTTGATATCTCCCTCTCTCAACTTCTAACACATCAGCCAGCATATCCATATCGACAATATAGTCTTGATCTTTGACACCGAAGGAAAATCTATTCGCATCTAAAAGCTAAGATTTGAATAGAAATATGCGGTCGGTTCGGCATAAGCCTCGTTGAGTCGAAACAGAACTTTTCCAATTGAAGATAACTGAACTTTTCCCTCAAGTTCACTTTCACAAAGCATCCAGAAAATCAAAGTCCACACTTCTAGGGTTTATTACCCCACGCTTCAGCAATTTCGAGTACAGATCCTTTTGTTCCTTTGATCTGAACAAATCTCCCTTTCTTCCTTGAATTTCAGCCGCAATACCCATTTTCGGTTGAAATAAACTGAACATATTGTCATCATCATTCCCATCTACAGGATTTGGCCCCCGTCACGAGGATCACTTGGGATATTCGCAAGGGTTTCCTCGGCCACCCCTTTACGAGCAATTCCCAAACTTTCCATTCTTTTGAGAAAGATATATTCGTTCCTATATCCTTTTTCTTTAACAAAATCATCAACATATTTCAAAGGAGTACGAATTCCTTTTAAAGCACGATATAGCTTATAGATAAAAAGGCTTTTGAGTTCTTACGGTGCTGCTTCCTCGATGATTTCTTCTGTTGAACAATGTCTTGAGGACTAGATGGTGGAGAATGACGCTGCTGAGAATGTTGTGGGCTCGGATGCTGATCGGAGAAACTTCATCTTAAGTAAGATCAAAGTGAGTAGGCCCTTCACTCATTCTCTGTGGTCCCCCTTGCGATTCTTGAGGACTTTCTTGAAAACGACATCTTTCTCGAGTCAATGGAAGATTTCTTGCTTGACTTTCACGAAAAGATGACAACTTTTTAAGATTGAACGAAGGAGACAAACGGAAGTGGAGGATCGATGTTTTCTAGGGTTTTGAGAGTAAAGTGAATAGAAAGGTGAAGAGTAATCGATAGTGTTCGTTCGGTTAAAAAGAAAAGTAAACGAATCGTCACAAAGGAAATAAAATATGCATTTTCAAAATAACTACCTTTATCAGGAAAAATAGCTATTTGAAGTAACTTCCTTTTTGAAAATGAATCGTTGCAAAATTTACGGTTAATAAATATAGCAACAATTTAAACAGTCGATGATCGTACCTTTTCAAGATAAGATTGGAGAGAGAAAGACTTACAGTCGAAGGTTGAGACAAGCGCGTAGATAAGGTCTTATAAGCTCGAGTCGAAGGTCTTTAGACTTTGATATCCTCATACTTCAAAATGTTGAGTACGGGTCCGTATAGACTCAAATTGATTTTTTGTCCAAAGGCTTTGTGAGTATATCAGCCAGTTGATTCTTTGAGTCAACAAATTGAATTGAGACATCTCCATTTTGAACATGATCTCTAATGAAGTGATGTCGAATCTCTATATGCTTTGCTCTTGAGTGGAGAATTGGATTTTTGGTGAGGTTGATAGCGCTGGTGTTGTCGCAATTAATCTCCGTGCATGAGTCTTCAATTTCAAAATCTCTTAGCTGTTGTTTTATCCATAGAATTTGTGAACAGCAGCTTCCAAGAGCTACATACTGCTTACGTTGTTGAAAGGGACACAGTACTTTGCTTCCTAGAAAACCAAGACAGCATTACGCTTCCAAGCAAGCGGCAAGTTCTGAAGTGCTCTTTCTATCAACTCTGCAACCGGCCAGATCTGCGTCTGAATAACCCAGAAGATTAAAGTCTCCCTTCTTAGGATACCAAAGACCGATGCTTGATGATGAAGCGACGTATTTGATGATGCGTTTCGCAGCACTGAGATGAGATTCTCTAGGATCTGATTGAAACCTTGCAACAGAGATGCAAACACTTAACAAAATATCAGGTCTAGAAGCTGGTAAGATAAAGAAGTGATCCGATAATGCTCTGTACACAGCTTTTGATCAACTTTCTTTCCTTCTTCATCTTTGTCTATCTTTAAAGAACTTGACATTGGTATGTCGACCTTTTGCAATTCTCCAGTCCAAACCTTTTGACAAGATCATTAACATATTTTTCTTGAAAAATAAAAGTTCCTTCTTTCAATTGCTTTATTTGAAGACCAAGAAAGAATGTTAATTCTCCCATCATACTCATTTCAAACTCCTCTGCATAGACTTTGAAAATTTCTTGCACGAGACTTTCATTAGAGGATCCAAAAATGATATCATCTACATATATTTGAACAAGTAAGAAACTTTTGTTTTCCTTCTTGATAAATAAAGTCGTATCTACTTTACCTTTGACAAAACCATTTTGTAAAAGGAAATTACTTAACTTTGTCGTACCAAGCTCGAGGTGCTTGCTTTAAACCATACAAAGCCTTTTCGCCCCAAAGAAGGCGAGTCGGCTTCTTTGGGTCTTCAAACCCCGGCGGTTGTTCCACATAAACTTCCTCATGGATAAATCCATTTAGAAATGCGCTTTTGATGTCCATTTGGAATAACCTGAAATTTTTATAACAAGCAAACGCAAGTAATAGTCGAATAGCTTCTAACCTTGCCACATTTGGAGCGTAAGTCTCATCATAGTCTATTCCTTCTTCTTGCGTATATCCCTTGGCCACGAGTCTTGCTTTATTTCGTACGACTTTTCCTTTCTCGTTCATCTTGTTTCGAACACCCATTTGGCTCCAATAACAGTTTTACCTTTTGGTTTGGAAGTCAATTCCCGGACATCATTTATGCTGAATTGTCTGAGCTCTTCTTGCATAGCTTCAATCCAGCTTTCATCAGATAAAGCTTCTTCTATGCTCTTTGGTTCAATTTCATAAACAAGAGCCACAGCACTAGACTCTTCTCGCCTTTTGGATCTGGTGCGAATTCCTTCATTCATTTCGCCAATTATAAGATCTTTGGGATGATTTGGATTTATGTTTCAGTTACTTGTTGATTTATGCAGTTGATGATCTCTTTCTTTATTTGGATCTTCACTAACAACTGATGCTGGTTTTCCAGTCGAGATGCTTCTTGAGATGCAGACTTTGGAGGGTGCGGAGCTTGTTCGAGACTCTTCTTGATGAGTCGACTTGATTCATCTTGCGTTGAGTCTTGAAATTTGACATTCATTGACTCCTCTACGGGCCCGACTCTTCTTGTTATAGACTCGTAAGCTTTGCTTGATGTAGAATATCCAAGGAAGATACCTTCATCGATCTTTCTTCAAACTTACCAACTCGATCTTTTGCATTTTTCAATATAAAACATTTGCAACCAAATACATGAAAGTATGAAACAATAGGCTTCTTTTCTTTGAATAACTCATAAGGGGTTTTCGAAGAATAGATCTTAAGAAGACTCTATTGATGATATAGCAAGCTGTTGTTGAAACACTTCAGCCCAAAATCGAGAAGAAATTTTACTTTCAATTAAAGAGTTCTAGCCATTTCTTGAAGAGATCTGTTCTTTCTTTCCACAACTCCATTTTGCTGAGGAGTATATGGAGAGGAAAACACATGCTTACGGCCAGATTCATCACAGAATTTTGTAAAATCTTGATTTTCAAATTCACCTCCATGATTTGTTTTTATACAAGAGATTACACATCCCTTTTCATTTTGAACCTTTTTAGCAAATTTTTCAAAATACGAAAAGGTTTCGGACTTACTTCAAAGGAAATATACCCAAGTAAAACGGGAGTAATCATCAACAATTACTAGGCAATACTTCTTACCCCCAATACTCTGAGTTATGGTTGGTCCGAAGAGATCCATATGCAGCAACTGCAGAACATGATTAGTAGAGACATGATTTATTGGCTTAAAAGAATTTCTTACCTGCTTTCCCAGAATACATGGAGTGCATGAATCAGTCTTTTGGTATGGTAATTTGGGTAGACCTCGAACAAGCTGTTTTGATGAGATTTTGGCTAATTGCTTCATGTTGACATGACCAAGCTTTTGTGCCATAAGCTTGCTTCGTCTTGAATTGAGATAAGACATTGCGATTCATTTGGTTTCACATCCAGAAGATAGATGTTTCCATGTCTTCGACCCGAGAAAAGATTGAGTAGAGTCTTTCCGACTCAGAACATGTTCCTTCTTGAAAGAAGATCTTGAAACGAGTATCACACAATTGACTAATCTTTGAGAAGATTGTAATTGAGTCCTTCCACCAAGGAAACATTACTTATTGTGAGAGTCCCAATTTTCACGGTTCCAAATCCCACAATACTTCCTTTGTTGTTTCCTCCAAATGAAACTTTTCCACCATTTACTTGAGCAAGCTTTATAAAGCAATTTGAGTCTCTGTCATGTGTCTTGAGCAACCGCTGTCAAGATACCACTTTACTGTTTCTTGATGGAGACCTGCATTTAATAAAGAGTCTCAAGCTTTCTTTGGTACCCAAACTTTCTTGGGTCCTTTGGTGTTAGTAAGATAAACGTATTAGCCCATACTCTTTTAATAGGTTTCCATACCAAAGGACACTCTTTTTCAAAGTGTTCCTTCTTGTCGCACTTAGAACATCTCGAGAGAATTTCTCCCTACGGGTTTTACAAAGACTTTCTTAAAATGATTTTTGTAAACTTCACTCGAAAGCCTTTTCTTAATTCTTTCTTTTACTTTAGGAAAATCAATCAATGGAATTGTTTCTTCTGTCATACCTTGACCGAGACTTATTGAAGTAAGGTCTTTGTCTTTGAAAGAATTTTCTCAAGTTTTTCAGACCCTATTGAAAATTTCTTTGATATATTTGATAAATCTGTTTTCAAGAAAGCATTTTCTTTTAAAAGATTTTCTTCTTTTTCTTTATGATTAGAAACAGACAAGTCTAAGCTTTTAACTCTTTCTGTTAAAACATTTTCCTTTTGTTTTAGAGCTAAGTTTTCCCTTTTTAATTTGGAAATACTTTTGAGAGAAGTCTTAAGACTTAAGCATAGTTCATCAATATATTTAGAAACTTTGACAGGAATCTTAAAATTACTTGCCTCAAATTCAGCGTCCGAGTCGATCCGAGTCGATCCAGTGTCCGAGTCCGATCGTGCCATCGACATAGATTTGCATATTCATTATCACTTTCTTCACACTCGGTATCACTCCAGGTTTCGGCTTTGAGAGCTTTTCGAAACTTTTCAGCTTTTCCTTTCTTCTTCTTGAAGAAGAGGACAGTTAGATGCGATGTGTCCCTTCTTCTTGCATTCAAAGCGAGACTACATCTTTATTTGGTTCCTCATCATCCAACAGACTTGGTCTGCTGTCTTTGAAAGCCTGGTTTCTTTGAGTTGAACCTTCTCCCTTTTCTATTTAGTTTTCTGAATCTTCTTATCATGAGAGCAAGCTCCTCATCGTCCATATCATCTTGAGAATCTGTAACATCGGAATCATCATTTGATTTTAATGCAATGGATTTCTTACCTCTTGGATCTTCTTCTTCATTGATCATTTCCACTTCATAGGACTGAAGCGTTCCAATAAGCTCATCAACAGACGGTGGCATAATTCTGCGTCTCTCTTATCGAAGTCTTTATGTGATTCCAATCCTTGGAGAGTCCACGCAGAAGCTTGTTTACCTTCATGGGATCGAAGTTGGTTGACCTTGATTTTCAAGACCATTCACAATATCTGTAAAACGACTAAACATATCGGATATTGATTCTCCTGGTTTCATTCTAAAGGCTTCATATTGACCGAGAAGAATGTTGATTCTTGTTTCCTTCACTCGATCTGTTCCTTCATAGGTGATATGCAATCTGTCCCAAACTTCTTTTCTGTACCACAAGAAGATATTCTATTATACTCGGTTGGTGATAAAGCACAATATAAAGAGTAAATTGCTTTTGCATCGAGTGTTTGTCTTTTGGTTATTTCTTCTGAGACAATCCGCTGGATTCTTCGGTATCTTTTCCTCTTCGCAGACCGGTGCGGTGGTAGGAATTATTCCTTTTTCTACAACATCCCATTCCGAGGAGGATCCTTTGATCGTAGGAAAGCTTTCATCTTGTTCTTCCGAGATGTTGTAATCATTTCCATCAAAGTAAGGTGGTCTGGTATTGCTTTGCCCTTCCATCAGCCCCAGTGGTGCTAGCATACTAGCCATGGATCTTTTACTATGAAGTAAAACACTTCAAATAAAGTAAGTACACAAAGCTCGATACCAATTGATATTGCTAGTATAAACACCTAGAGGGGGTGAATAGGCGCACAAACAATTTTTCTTGAATACGGAAGCAATTCTTACAGATTGAAATACGTTTGAAGTAAAGAGAGTAAGGAAGAGAAAATTAAACACAGGATTTATAGTGGTTCGGCTTATTCCAAGCCTACGTCCACTCTTCCGCGACCACCCACCGGGCTGGATTTCACTATAATCAAAAGAGAAGTTACAGCACAGCTTTGCCTTGATTCCACAGTGTAGATGTTCTACCACACCTCCTCAAGGTCTCTCACAAATATAGACTCTCTTTTGTATACAAGTATTCGCTCAAGAGATTTATCTAAACAAATGGGAGCTTGACTTTGGAATTCTTCTATCGCGCACACCTTGAACAACTAAGAACGACTTCCTTATATACTCCTTTATGCCATCATATCCGTTGGCACTTACCAAAGGAATTCCTCCAATCTAACCGTTGGACAGAATCAATTAGGAAGATTGCTCGAGTTATTAAAGGAACATGTTGATAGCCCATCAATCTGTTCGCCCATACAATCGGGATCTCGGTTTCCATAAGTAGAACCTTCCAATAATATAAAGACAATCATCGAATCTTCAGTCATTGAATCAATCTTGATCAATCAAAGGATTCGATATGTCTTCTCCAGCCACGAGATCTTCTCCGGATGATAAGGTTAAATCTGAACAAACCACTTAGTTTGGATAACCTTTCTTCAACGGATTCGAGACTGTCAATGAGGATAGACTTTGAGTCTTGAGTCGGCTGTCCGGAAGTCTTCGGACTTTAAGCGACAGTCTGCGGACTTTCGAGACTAGACCGAAGGATACGTTTTGTCAACTTCAAAACTCTTCATGAGGATTTCTCCAACATGCTTAACCTTCGAATCAACAAGATTCAAGGTGTGATCCCTAGAAAATTTGCTAAGGACAACGAACTAAGGACTATCGACTTTAGTCAGAATCGATTTGAAGGGACATTGCCACGGTCCTTGTTACATTGTGAAAATTTGGAAGTTTTGGATCTCGGCAACAATAGAATGAAGGATACGTTCCCTGATTGGTTGGGAACCCTTCCCAAGCTACAGGTTCTTGTTTTGAGGTCCAACATGTTCCATGGCTTCGTGAGTAGTCCTAGAGAAGCTCGCTCATTTTCTGAATTGCGCATCTTTGACCTGTCCAACAACAATCCGAGTGGTCCTTTACCCGTTAGTTATATTATGAAGCTTACTACCATGACGTATCAGGATAAAAGACAGGGCAAGCCACAATATATGGGAGATGGTAATTATCAAGATTCAGTTATGGTGACCATGAAAGGAATAGAGATACGGTTAGTGAAAATTCTAACTGTTTTCACGAGTATCGACTTATCGAGCAACCATTTTGGTGGGGAGCTTCCCGTGTATATTGGAAACCTAAAGTCGCTCAAAGGGCTCAACTTTTCCCACAACAATCTCACGGGCTATATCCCTTTGTCTATTGGCAATTTGACTGAACTCGAATGGCTAGACCTCTCTTCAAACAAGTTCATTGGAAGCATTCCTCAAGAACTAGCGGATTTGACGTCTCTTGCATTCTTGAACCTCTCAGAGAATCAGCTCATCGGACCTATTCCTCAAGGAAGGCAATTCAACACATTCAAGAGCGACTCGTTTGCCATGAATCCTAGACTATGCGGATTTCCATTGCCGGAGACATGCACAAACAATCCACAAGAAATTCCACCTGTAACCATCCTTCAAGAAAATGACTCAGGGCACGGAGGCTGGTTTGAGTGGAGAGCCATATTGATGGGTTATGGGTGTGGAACTGTAGCTGGAGTCTCTCTAGGATACATTGTTCTCGGATCTAGAAAATTTGAATGGCTCGCGGGGTTGCTTGAAAGGAAAGGAGCTAATATGAGAAAGAAGTGGAGGAGGAATGCTTGTAAATCTTATCAAAGATGAGAATCTTGACTGTCCATTCTTTGCATTGTAATAAGATGAGTAAATCTGTTGAATTGCCATGAGACCAATATCATGCTTATTATTTTGGCCTTTTTATCATTTAAGTGTAGTCTCATCTAAGTAAACAAAATAAGATCTAATTTATCCCTACTTCTTGTGGGAACTTATTTCTTTCCTTTTTTCAAGGTATAATATTGAAACCATAAGAAAAGTGAAACATGATCTGCTTTTGGTTTAATATATAGGCCAATTTTGAGGTACATGCGACAAGTGTGCGTGATTGCCGGTGTCTTTTGAATTGCATGATTATTTAATATAGGCTACTTCTTTTCACTTTTGTAGAGAAAATAATAAGTTTTTTTTTTCAGGAATCAAGTGATTACTTAATTAAGTTGATATGAGATGAATAGTTATTATAGATGTGTGAATTGAGTGGTCACTTGATGAAAATAAAGTAGCAATTAGTCGTTGAAACCTAATTTTGCTGGTTTGGCTAACCATCTTTACTTGAAAAAAGAAAAGAAAAATTGAATCAGGCGGGTTTGACCCGGTCCTCTTGGGCCCAGCCCGCGACCTGCACCTGCTCGGCCTGTCTCTTCTCTAGTGCGCGTCCGACCCGGCCTTTCCTCCCATTCTTTTCTCTTTCTCGCCCCGCTCCATCGGTCTTCCTTCTCACGGCAGACAGCCGTCGCCGCTCTTCGCTGCTCGTCATCCCACTTCTCCCGCAATTGCCCCTGTTTTCTTGACCAAAGTACTCTGAAGAGCTCGTCTCCTATCCATCCAACTTCACCGGTTCTGACCTTCGATGTAACATAGAACTCGCTCCCTTCTGCTCGGATTCATGGCTTAAGGTCCTGAAGCGACAAGGTCTCGCTTGAGATCTGTTCGTTGGCCCCTGACTCTGATCCTTAACGACGATCGGAGCTTCCGTCGTCGTTCCAGTTTCGAGTCGCAGCTTCTTTTCGGTCCATTAACAATGCAACACTCTTGGCCCGTTACACTTTTTTTTTATTTTTTTCTGGTGAAGGAGAATAGCCGACATAGCATGTTTCGGATTAGGATCGAATCAACTTTTTCCGAGTCTATGTTAACGATTAGACGTATCCCGGACTGTTTTTGGGTGGATGTGATCCGAGTTCGTTGATGCTCAATTTTATTTTTCCCGAAGGCGAAAACGCGCACACGCATTTAGGGAAGACAGGAGAATTCGCTCTAGAGGGCTCTCGTTCTCTCTTGCTCGTGGCTCTCATCGACTTGCGGCCACCGGCAGCTCTTCCCTCAGCACGGCCGTTCGTAATCGGTCGCTCGGTCATCGCTCCTCCTGCTCGTGCCGTCACTTCTCGCTGACAGCGACGGAGGGCGAGAATTCCTTTCTCGGCTCTCAATTCTCCTCCTGCAATATGGTTGTCGGCCACCGCAACTTCTTCCTCTATTTTGAGGTCGCCACTCAGTTCATCACCGGAAGCTTACCTCCAGCTCACTAGCGCTCGCCTCCACTATGAATCACCTCTCTTATGCTCCGCTTCCATGTCGCTTGCCGTACTTTGTCCAATCACAGACTTCGCCTCGTCGTAAGGGATTGACACAACCTTTCCGAGCTTTTAGTCACGAGACTGTCTCTTTGGTTTCTGGTTTTCTCTCGTTCGGATGAAGTTTGGTCCAAGTCTTCAGAAAATGAAGCCGAGCGGAATCTCTCTCTGCTGTGCTCCCTTCGTTCTCCACGCGAGGCTTAGCTTGGACCCATATCATCTCCTTCGAGATTGTACATGATTTCAAGGTTCAAGTGAGGGTGCTGAGTTCACTGATTCTTTTGGCTTGATGGGAGAGTTGAGATGAAACGGCGATTTTGAGTGACGCACGTTCTGTTCGACGTATTGTCCGAGAGAGGTTTTACTTTTACACCCGTGCTCGGACTTGGTGGACTTGTCCTTTCAATTTTTTAACAAGCCCTATCGTGAACCTTTAGGAGCATAACCGGGAAGCTGAGTCGAGTCAAATTGCGAGTCGGATTTGGCGATCCAGATCATCGCCATGGTTGCAGCTGAATGCGGAAATGAGTAGTTGTTTCGGACGCTGTTGCTGCTGTCGCTGCATCGTCTCGAGAGCTCGCGTTCGCGTTGAGGACATTTTCTATTAAAGCTAAGTCCAATGCTCTCGATCTCTTGGATTTTCCGTAGCGTCACGTATGAATGTTGCTGGCTTTGTTAAAAGCTCGTCGTTTCCATTTTTTTGTTCCCCTTCGAATGGGCTTTGAATAGGTGGGCTTGAGCAAGTTTGGTAATTTTGGGCTTGATTTAGACTAAGTGAGTTGGGCCTGGTCCTCAATTTTATGAATCAACTTAATGTATTTGGGTTGGGCTTGCTTTCGTAGGCCCAATCGTATCTTTGGCCCACGCTTTGTGTACCTGGAACCGTGAGACCAGACCCATTTCTAAATAACTTTATCATACACAACTTCATTCCAATGGATAGAACCTTGCACGCAACTTCATCCTCGGATGGTAACTAAAACTGATAGAGATTCTCGATCTCTTTCGACCTCTACAACACTCGTGTCCATCATCCTTTCCAAATGAAGTTTATGAGGAATTTTTTTTTACATAGCATCTGGAAGTACGAACAAAGATGCAGGATTGGAAGTAATCGAGGACACCCTTGTATGTAACCTCAATATCATCACTTGTGTTGTTAGTTTTTGTAATTGTAGCATACTTGACAAGCATTTTATCAAACTTAAAAGATATTTCATCAGTTTATCTTAATTGAGAATTGTAATTAGAATCTCCATAGCATCCATTTCATGCGAAACTAGAAGACTCGAATGGCTTGCGTGAACTGTGAGAAAGATGGAGGAAAGGGAAGTCAAATGGATGAAGAAGCCAAAGCATGCATAAGATTTCATGGACCATGAAATTGTTAAGAAGATGTCCAATTCAATTGTGCGCCATGTAGATCAAGGAATGGAAAAGTCGTCGGCTTGAAATGTCATTCAGAGATTGCATCTTTTACTTGCAGCTGAATAGTAGATCTTGGACTTGTACCTATCATCTCACTTGTCTACAATAGTAAATAGGGGTATAGAGGTTCAAGGTTATTTTACTGGAAAATGTTCATAAATGACTATTTTCTTCATCACAAATTATTCAATTTCATCTACCGGACGGTAGTAACTAGAGCCACACGTTTCTACGAAATGAGAATTGCCACAATAAACTTGACTAACTCGTCATTCAAAAAAAGTGGGGAAGGCTTCCGCATCGTGTACATGTCGAAAAATCCGATTTCATGCTAGATATGATATTTCAAGTAAAAACAATTAATAATCTCAACATTCTAGCACTAATTTGTCAATGCCCATCTAGAATGGATGTCCTGAAAACTCTTCCACCGTTCTTTTTGCGTTTAACCAAGGAATAAATTTTATGGCACTAAGAATTTTCCACACCCAAGTAAACCCCAACAAAGACTTTGACCCCAACAACAACATTTGATGAAGACTTTGACTTCTTAACGATTCTAATTAAGTGCACTGCTATCTTAGAGGCATTGTGCTCGACCAAAAAACATGGAATTCTACAAGTCCCTCTATTTTCTGTATGATGAAAATTGTCATCATATTCACGCAATGTTATGAATTATTCAAAGTTGTATATCGAACAGTGATTACCAGAGTCACGCATATCTATGAAATGAAAATTGCCACCATAAACTTGACCGATATGCCTTTCAAGAAAAGCGGAGAAGGCTTCCATATCTTGAATATGTAGAAAATCCTATTTCATGCTTGATATGATATTGCAAATAAACAATTAATAAAGTTCAACTTTCTAACACTAATTTGACAATGCTCATCTAGAATGGATGCTTTGAAAACTCCTCCACCATCCTTTATGCATTTAGCCAAGGAAGACTTGTATGTACATGTTAATATGCACACGTTATGAGGGTTTCGAATGTTTCGGATTTAAAAGGAAAGAAGGAAATGTGCAGAAATCGCAAGATTCAAATTAAGTAGAAAACAAATAATGAATAGTGGATCTTGGACTTGTACCTATCATCTCACTTGTCTACAATAGTAAACAGGGGTATTATAGACTCAAGGTTATTTTATCGGAAAATTTTCATAAATGATTGTTTTCTTCATTACGAATTATTCAATTTCGTCTACCTAACGGTAGTACCCAGAGCCACACGTTTCTATGAAATGAGAATTGCCACCATAGACTTGACTAACTCGTCATTCAAAAAAGTGGGGAAGGCTTCCGCATCGTGTACATGTAGAAAAATCCTATTTCATGCTAGATATGATATTTCAAGTTAAAAAAATTAATAAAGTTCAACATTCTAGCACTAATTTGTCAATGCCCACCTAGAATGGATGCCTTGAAAACTCTTCCACGGTCCTTTTTGCATTTAGCCAAGGAAGAAATTTTATGGCACTAAGAATTTTCCACAACCAAGTGAACCCCACCAAAGACTTTGACCCCAACAACGACATTTGATGAAGACTTTGACTTCTTAACGATTCTAATTAAGTATATTGCTATCTTAGAGGTGTTGTGCTCGACCAAAAAACATGGAATTCTACAAGTCCCTATATTTTCTATATAATGAAAATTGCCATCATATTCACGCAATGTTATGAATTATTCAAAGTTGTATACCGAACAATGATTACCAAAGTCACACATATCTATGAAATGAAAATTGCCACCATAAACTTGACCAATATGCCTTTCAAGAAAAGTGGAGAAGGCTTCCATATCTTGGATATGTAGAAAAATCATATTCCATGCTTGATATGATATTGCAAGTAAAAACAATTAATAAAGTTCAATTTTCTAGCACTAATTTGATAATGCCCATCTAGAATGGATGCTTTCAAAACTCCTCCACCGTCCTTTATGCGTTCAACCAAGGAAGAGTTGTATGTACATGTTAATATGCACATGTTATGAGGGTTTCGGATGTTTTGGATTTAAAAGGAAAAAAAAAAAATTTGCAGAAATCACAGTATTCAAATTAAGTAGAAAACAAATAATGAATAGTAGATCTTGGACTTGTCCCTATCATCTCACTTGTCTACAACAATAAACAAGGGTATTAGAGATTTAAGGTTTTTTTACCGAAAAATGTTCATAAATGATTATTTTCTTCATTACGAATTATTTAATTTCGTCTACCAGATGATAGTAACCAGAGCCACGCATTTCTATGAAATGAAAATTGCCGCCATAGACTTGACTAACTCGTCATTCAAAAAAAGTGGAGAAGGCTTCCGCATCGTGTACATGTAGAAAAATCCTATTCCATGCTAGATATGATATTTCAAGTTAAAACAATTAATAAAGTTCAATATTCTAGCACTAATTTGTCAATGCCCATCTAGAATGGATGTCCTGAAAACTCTTCCACTTTCCTTTTAGCATTTAGCCAAGGAAGAAATTCTATGGCACTAAAAATTTTCCACACCCAAATAAAACCCACCAAAGACTTTGACCCCCAACAACGACTTTCTTGAAGACTTTGACTTCTTAACGATTCTAATTAAGTGCACTGCTATCTTAGAGGCGCTGTGCTCAACCAAAAAACATGGAATTCTACAAGTCCCTCTATTTTCTAAATAATGATAATTGCCACCATAGTCATGCAATATTATGAATTATTCAAAGTTGTATACCGAACGGTGATTACTAGAGTCACGCATATCTATAAAATGAAAATTGCCATCATAAACTTGACCAATATGCCTTTCAAGAAAAGCGGAGAAGGCTTCCTTATCTTGGATATGTAGAAAAATCATATTCCATGCTTGATATGATGTTGCAAATAAAAACAATTAATAAAATTCAACTTTCTAGCACTAATTTGATAATGCCCATCTAGAATGGATGCTTTGAAAACTCCTCCACCGTCCTTTATGCGTTTGGCCAGAAGAGTTGTTTTTGCATGTTAATATGCACACGTTATGAGGGTTTCGAATGTTTGGGATTTAAAAGGAAAAAACGAAATGTGTAGAAATCGCAAGATTCAAATTAAGTAGAAAACATATAATGAATAGTAGATTTTGGACTTGTACCTACAATAGTAAACAGGGGTATTAGAAATTCAAGGTTATTTTACTGGAAAATGTTCATAAATGATTGTTTTCTTCATTACGAGTTATTCAATTTCATCTACTAGACGGTAGTAACCAGAGCCACGTGTTTCTATGAAATAAGAATTGCCGCCATAGACTTGACTAACTCGTCATTCAAAAAAAGTGGAGAAGGCTTCCGCATCGTGTATATGTAGAAAAATCCTATTTCATGCTAGATATGATATTCCAAGTAAAAACAATTAATACATTCTAGCACTAATTTGTCAATACCTGTGGCACCCCGAACCCTTCGTAGGTCGCCACCAGCGCCAATGTTACACCTTATTACCTTTCTCCTTAGAAGAAGCGTCGTAATTCATGGACACATTTAAAAAAAAAAAAAAAAAAAAAAACGGTCCCAGCGCAACTCATTAGCGGAAGCAAATTAAAACATCACCATCTCTCTCCCTACCAATCATGATACAAATACACACTACTAATCATCATGATTTTTTAGACAAGCCACGACACTTTATTTACATATATATATTTTCAAGATGGGACTTCTTTTGGGTCGATACATCAAAAGGAAAAGCCAGGACTCAGCCATGTCTAGCCTAAAACCCCAAAAAGAACTCTCGACCCTCTACATCTCACGTGTACAACCCCCATCATAAGTGTCAGCTAACTATCCCCAAAAAAATACCAGCTCCTACTCGTCACGCACGGGCCTCACACCCAATCCGGTGCACCAGGCAGTGGAGGTGGCAACATCCCTCTCATCACCCCGTCGTGACGAACGTGGACGGAGACGAACTCCTGGACAATCGGGCCCCCAGCCAGGCCTATGTCGTACATGACCAAACTGCATACACGAATATATGTCAATCCAGGTATCGAAGGACAGCTGAACTCCTCACACTCTACCTCGACGTCGGATAGTAAACCGTAAAATGTACCCCGTGCGACGGCAGGAAGCGGCATGCTGCTAATCTGAAATGTTGGTCCCCAAAAAAGGTGAGTACAACCACTCAGCAGGTAAAGGAATCCAATAACCACTCAATGCATCATACAAGTCATACATGCATTTCAGGCATTACTTACCTTGAAGCCATGCGCATACTATCATGCATCATCATCACAATCATAACACATACATTTATATCATCATCATGGCATCATCATATCATACATGTCATCATCATCATGACATCGTCACATCACACATGTCATCATCATCATGGCATCATCATATCATACATGTCATCATGCCATATCATATATCATCATCATCATGCATATCTTCGTGCCATGGGTGATCATCATCATTTCATATCACATATTATCATCATCATGGCATCATCATATCATACATGTCATCATCATCATGACATCATGACATCACACATGTCATCATCATCATGGCATCATCATATCATACATGTCATCATGCCATATATCATCATCATCATGCATATCTTCGTGCCATGGGTGATCATCATCATTTTACATCACATATTATCATCATCATCATGCATATCATCATGCCATGGGTTAATTTCCACTTTTAACTTTCAATTTGATCACCACATCACCCATTCCTCGGATCATCAATTTCATCATCCCCTCGGGCAAAGACCTCCGAGGCTTAGGCATTCAACCATTTCGTGCCACTTAGGGCATCTGGGTCCCCCACATTCCGGGCATCTCGCATCCCAACTGGCATCACGAGGCATTCCCCTCGGGCAAAGACCTCCGACAGGGCTTCTGGCATTTACACTCCTTGGCCGGGCATCTCGCACCCCAATCCTGGCATCGCGAGGCATTCCCCTCGGGCAAAGACCTCCGACAGGGCTTCCGGCACCCCCACATTCCGGGCATCCTGAATCTCTCAGGGCCATCCGGCAATGCATCTCTATACATTCCGGGCATTATCCTCCACCACAACCATCTCCTCATTTAACATTATCCATGTTTACCAATTTCGGTCTTAATTTAGCATGGCATATTATGTGATGTCAAACAAGTCATATTCGGCATGAAATTTATACATGCATCTCAATTCAATGTCATGCATTCAAGACCTCATCATACATGCTACATGGTATAATTATTTATGAAATAAAATTTAATGGAATTTATGGCCAATAAAATAATCCATTTTTCATGTCTTTTTCATTTATTTAAATTTCAGATTGTGCCATTTTCAAAAATATTAAATTTAATTATTTATAAATCGCAAAAACCATAAAATTAAGGCAAGTGATAAACAAGACAATAGAATAATAATTTCATACAAAATACATGGCCAAATAGAATTTCACACAATTTCACAAGTCTCACAAAATGGCATGTCATTTTCGGGTGAAATCAGAATGCACAGTTTCTGAAGAAATTCGATTAAAATATCCATAAGACCTCCAAAAATTACGAAATTTTACCGAGTTATAGCCAAGACATTTTCGTACATCTTTCATGAATACTTCCAAGTCAGATTATTTTTAGATAAATTTCTACAGTCTCTCGAAGCTTCTGAATCCATTACCGAATCGTCCAGTACATGCTTCTCCGAAATACTGAGTTTTCACCTACATACTCTTCTTCTTTTCCTCTGAAATTTGGATATGTTCTACATCAAGATATTCTATACAAGTTTCGTGAAGAGATCCAAGTCAAATATCCAGAGTATAGTCGACATTTAGGTCCATGAAATCTCGGGTGTCCTGTAATACATCTCCAGAATTACCGTCTTCAAGATCTAGTTGATTTACTAGGCTATACTTGTTCATTTCATTTAAAATTTTAGTATGTTGTAGTTTAATATGTCCCCTACAACTTTCATGAAGAAATCGAAGAAATATTCTTAGCAAAAATCAACATGCAACCACAAATCCAACAAAGGGTCAGTAAAATCGTTCCAGATCTGAGGTCTCCGTAGGTTGAGAGTTTAACCCCTCAAATCTCCATAATTTTCCACCAAATTTTATTATGTTGTAGTTCAAGATGTTAGCTACAACTTTCATGAAGAAATAAAAGCCAAAATCGGACTCTAAACATGCATGCAAGCTCACACAACATTCTGACTCAAACTGTTCAAGCGAAAACAGCCATACCACCCAAGAACAATCCATCCATACTTCGGTTTTCCTCACCTAATCACCCAAACTCGACACTATATCAACCATACATGTAACAAACACACATGCAAGAGCAGCAAAGGACCCCCAACTTGCCTCTAGACTACACGAACAGAGGCACACGGCGGCGAACACGGCGGACGGATGGCGAGCGACGGCGACTTACTCCTCGGCTTCTCCTCTCTCGGCCGCTCTCCCTCTCTCTCTCGCACGGTGTCTCTCTCTTTCCCTTGGGCGAACAAGCAATCCGGCCACTCTCTCTCTTTCCTCTTCCCTTTTATTTCCCCCAAACCTCATCATTTGCAATCATGAGATTGCCTCACCAATGGCCAATGCATGAGCTCCTTCTTGCCACTTGGCAAGACCCATGCATGGGCCGGCCACCTTCTTCTTGGGCCTCAATGGGCCGGTCGACAGCCCCCTTTGTGGGCCTAATTGAGCTGGCCATTCGGCCCACTAAGCTTAGGCCAATGGGCCTAAGGCCCAACCTAAAAATTAACTTTTCCCCCCCCCCTTTTTTTTTTATAATCTCTTCCATAAATTTTTAAATTTTAATTTCCACATGGCCAAAGTCTTGTGACATTTTTATTTAATTCATAAGGTGCATGGCCAAGCATAAATTATCATCATTAATCTATCAAATTTAAAATTTTATAAACACAAGCACAAATCACCTAATCTTAAAAAGAGACTAATGGCTAAAGCATAATTCATAGGTAATTTCATTACCAAATTAGAGGCTTTAACACACCTTATAGCTTGACTTTGAATTTGGGGATGCCACAATACCCATCTAAAATGTATGCCTTGAAAACTCTTCCACCATCCTTTTTGCGTTTAGCCAAGGAAGAAATTCTATGGCACTAAGAATTTTCCACACCCAAATAAATCTCACCAAAGACTTTGACCCCAACAATGACATTTAATGAAAACTTTGACTTCTTAACAATTTTAATTAAGTGCACCTCTATCTTAGAGGCGTTGTGCTCGACCAAAAAATATGGAATTCTACAAGTCCCTGTATTTTCTATATAATGAAAATTGCCATCATATTCACGCAATGTTATGAATTATTCAAAGTTGTATACCGAACAATGATTACCAAAGTCACACATATCTATGAAATGAAAATTGCCACCATAAACTTGACCAATATGCCTTTCAAGAAAAGCGGAGAAGGCTTCCATATCTTGGATATGTAGAAAAATCCTATTCCATCCTTGATATGATATTGAAAGTAAAAACAATTAATAAAGTTCAACTTTCTAGCACTAATTTGACAATGCCCATCTAGAATGGATGCTCTAAAAACTCCTCTATCATCCTTTATGCATTCAACCAAGGAAGAATTGTATGTACATGTTAAAATGCACACGCTATAAGGGTTTCGAATGTTTTGAATTTATAAGGAAAAAAGTGAAATGTGCAAAAATCGCAAGATTCAAATTAAGTAAAAAACAAATAATGAATGTCAATCTTACGAGCCTATTTGATCTAATTATGGGAACAAAACTAAGAGAGGGTGGGTTCTCTTCTTTGTTGCACGAAGCCATGGCAAGGGCATCCTTTGTGAGTAACTATTCATAGGTACCCATCAAATTCTCCATTTTTTTTAGTGGATAGAATTCAAGTCTAAAGATATTAACTTCCAGTTTAAAATTTTATACTTGTTTCTTGTGGGAACTTATTTCTTTTCTTTGTTCAATGGATAATATTAAAGCCATGAAAAAGCAAATCTTGCTTTTGGTTTAATATATAGGCCAATGTTGAGGCACACACGACGTATGTGCGTGATCGTCGGTGTCTTTGGGAATTGAGTAATTATTTAATATAGGCTACTTCTTTTCACCTTCATAGAGAAAAGACCCCATCGTTTTAGGAATTGAGTGATTATTTAATTGAGCTAATATGCGACAAATAGTTATTATAAGTGTATGAATTAAGTGGTCACTTGATGAAGAGAAAGTAGTGGGTAATTGTTGAAACCTATTTTTGCTGGTCCGGTGAACCATATCTCCTTGTTAAAAAAGGAAAAAGAAAAGAAAAGAAAAGAAAATTTGAATCAGGCTGGTTTGCGGCCCGCTTGGGCCCAGCCCGCGACCCAGCACCCGCTCGGCCTGTCTCTTCTCCAGCCCACGTCCAATCCGTCCTCTCCTCCCTTTCGTCTCTCTTTCTCGACCCCGCTCCGTTGGTCTTCTTCATCACGACACGCGGCCGTTCGCCCTTGTTTTCTTGACCAGAGTACTCTGAAGGGCTCTGCTCCTACCCCCCTACCCATCCCTCCTTCACCAGTTCCGATCTTTCACGTAACGCAGAACTCGCCCCGTTTTGCTCGGGTTCATGGCTTAAAGTCGTGAAGCGACTAGGTCTCGCTCGAGATCTGTTCCTTGGCCGCGACTTCGATCCTTAACGATGATCGAAGCTTTCGTCATCGATCCAGTTGCTAGTTAGGGCTTCGTTTTGGTCCATTAACAACGCAACCCTCTTATCCTGCCGTGCTTTTTTTTCTGGTGAAGGAGAAGACCCGAGATAGCATGCTTCAGATTAGGATCAGATAACTTTTTCCGAGTCTATGTTAACGATTAGACATATCACGGGCTGTTTTTGTGTGGATGTAATTGTAGTACGCGTTCGTTGATGCTCGGTTCTATTTTTCATACTACACACGAAACTTGCTCGATGAAATGTGTCCGAGATGTGGCTGTGAAATGCTATTTACTGTTGTTCAATCTGAAGACGTGTTTTAATACGATTTACATGACATAAGTTGATATGCTAGCTGTTAAGTTTGGCTTTGACCCGTAATGAGAATACCGAGAGATTTACTGACTTCATGTTCTCTGATTGATGCGTGGAGTCATTGACGATGGCCTTGTCATGGTGATTATTGACGAGAAATTGGATCCAAGAAATTAATTGTGTTTGACGTCTCTCCGATCACGACAAGCGTCGCATTTTGCAAAGAAGTTAGAGAATCAAAATCTTTTTGCTTGTTTTATTTTGGTGTGTATCCGTGATGTTAAGTAAAGATTCCCATATGAATGGGCGAGGGGTGCCGGGGGCCCCGACCCAAAGATACGTATTTTCCCGTAACAAATTGGGTGGGGGAGAAAATGGCGGGGCATGGAGCCAGGATTCAGGTGGTTTTAGTACATTAGGTTAACTACTGAAAGAGGTGATCATCAAGTATAAAAACAAGACTTGATGGATAGCTCTTTCGACAAATTAAACTAACGCCATGTATTGCTAAGGACAAACTTACGTTTAGTTTTGGGTGGCGCTTTTTCCACTTCTCTTTTAGCTTAGACTCTTTCTTGTTGTTTTGACCATATTATCTCTTATTGGATCCACCACTTCTCATAAAACTCTATATAAGTGTTTTTTTTTAAAATCATTTCTCGCTTTTTATTTTTTTTTTTTTTTTTTCCTTATGCGTTTTATTTTGCAAATCATCTTTCTCTATTATCTTGCATCATTATTTTCCAACAACTGATGATAAAGAACTTATGGAAACATAGTAAGAAACTAAACCCAGAGAGAGGAATAGTCTATAGGATGCAAATATGCTACAGACTACAAAGTAGCTGTGCAATTAATTCTCAAACACTATTTTGATGCAGGCTATACTCTAATCATAAGATTGAAATCCATGATCAAGCATTTCTACGACCCAAAACTCAAATTCACTTTTTAAGAAAAGATACCAAGAAATACTCGATAGCGATCGGATAGAGCATGATTTGAGACCAAGAAAACTAAAAAGGGAAAAAAAAATAGAAAGGCTTTCGCTAGAACCATTTTTTCGATAGTGAATGAGGAGGGCGTGAATTGTTGAATTAAGCAGTTCTTTTGAGGATTACAAATGCTCGAGATGTTTGTGGGAGAAGAAGAAGAATAAGAAGTGGGAGGTGTAGAAAGAAGATAATGGTTTGCAAGAGCGACGGTTTGCAAAAGCGGAGAACAAACTGAGATGTCAAAGGCATGGAAAGAAAGAAGAAGAAAAAAAGTGAGACCTACAAGGGAAAAAAAAACAATGACCAAATAAAAAAAAATCATTTTTATAAAGTTGTATGAGAACTTGTGGGCTCAACGAGGGATAGTATGGTAAAAAGAAAAAAAATTAGTGTCTAAGCCAAAAAGATGAATGGAAAAAAACACAGCCCTCACTTCTACATACGTTAAATTACGAAAGAAAAATAACTTAATTATCCAAAAAGTCATATACTTATTTAGGATAGTCAATTCGATCATAAATATTTTAATTGTATAAATTTAGCCATAAACCTTTTTTTTTTTTTTTTAATGTCCATCTAGTCTTAAACATTTTGAAGTTTTACTAATTTAGTCTAAAAAGTTTCAAACCCGCGATTGAATGGGAGGACACGGGTTAGAAAACATTGTCAGCATGAAAACTCGCTATGGGGTCGATGTAACTGCATTGCTTCTAAAACTCTGGCAAGATAGATATGGTCGCAAGTGTTCGCGCTTGCTTCGACTGGCTGAACCACTGTGCTAGCAGATAAGAGAGCTTAGACACCGACTCCTCCACTTCCTCGCAGCTTGTGGACAACCCCGACATAATTGCTAGCTACAGAGAAGGCGTGGAACCGCGCAGATCCGCGCGAAGCATGTGGCGGAGCCAGAAGACGACTTCGAAGGCGAATTTTGCAGCTTGGATATTTCCTCGCCCCCAGCTCATTTGAGACCCTTGAACGCTTTGAAGATAATGTCCACGTGCCTATCTTCATCAAGACTTGCACGTAAATACCTGAGAAATTTGATAGAGCAGCAGATTGCAAATCCTTCTTGCTGTCAAAAGGGATGGAGAATATCCATAAACTTTTACGGGAAATTCTAATATCACGACTCATATTGACAATTCAAATTCTATAGTCCTATTTATAATTAGGGGTTACCATCTATATTAGATTAATTAAAGATATAAAATATATGTATGCTATTCTAAATTTAAATATATTAAACCAGACTTAATGCGCAAACCTTATTAGTTGACTGCTAAGGATAGCTACAATGTACTTTCCTAATTCTAATATTCGCAAAAGCATAAGTGTTTTTTTTTTTTTAACTGATGATGTTACCTTAGTTAAGATTGTCAAATTAGTAGATATATTTCTCAATTGCATAAATCTATCTACAGTTTGAAAAAAGAATGTGGAAAAACAAATACAACAACTTCAGTAAATTCATGTAAATTAACTTTTAAACAACGTTACCGACCAAAAAAATCTTTTAAACAACGTTAGCAAAGAAAGGAAAACCCTACTCAATAATAACCTCTTTCTGTAATCAACTCAACTAAAGTACACTTATATATATATATATATATATTAAATGTAATTGCAAGTCTGGCTGTTAAAACTGGCTGTTGAAATAGACCAAACGAGCAAAGAGCATTAGTCAATTGACTGTCAATGATAGTCACAATTTTTGTTTTGTAGTTTAATATTTATGAAAACCTACGTTTTTCTCCCGGTGATATTGCGTTGACTAGCATTATCAAATTAATAGAAATATCTCTCTAAGTCTCATATATATATAAAATTAATTTGGAAGAATGAATCAAACGAACTCAATGAAATACTTTGGATGATCGTTAAAATAATCCGTATATAATTATTTTTCGAGTCTTGTTTGCATACATTTGTTATAATATCTCAACGTTGATTTGGAAGAAGAAATAAAACAATTTTAGCAAAACGCTGTTCGGTCACTCAGTAATTAATAAATCATCTATATTTTCTAATCAACCTAAATATGAAATAACATTTGCTAAGAAGCAAAATATGAATATTAATATGTCATTTTGCTTTCTTTATTTTGCGGGTCGGGTCGGATCGAGTGATTGAACACGATTTGGTTCGTTTCGAGTATTGTCTTCTCTCGCGGTCAATTTGGGTCGGGTCGGATCTTCAATAACGGGCCGCCCATCTGGGGCTCCTCCACGTGCTCCATTGTCTTTTATAGTCTCACTCAGTTTCTCCGCGCTTCTCTCCCCCTCTTCGCATCTCGCTGTCTGAAGACATCGTTGGTTGGATTTCGCAGCTCGGTCCTGCATTCGCCGTACTTCCTCTCAAAAGGATCCGTCACTGGTGCTCTCGTCTTCGAGTGGATGTGCATGGTGAGGGTCAGAGTTAGACCCGCTTGTTCCGCATTTTCTGATTGATTCCATGGAAAATTCTGGACAAATTTGCGTTCTTTCGGTTCCGTTTCGCGTGATATCGATTCGCTCGTGTTTCCTTCTTATTTGGCCACTTAAAAAGCTGTGTCTTACGGCTTTCTGGGATGCTTGGTTATGGTCTTTCGGAAATTGCACGCTGAGTGTTTAATGAAAGTTGTGAAAGAGGAGTCAAATGTACAAGAGAACTATCTTAGCTTGTTTGACCCATGATGTGCCGTTGAAATGTGGGGTGGCGAAAAACCAATCGAAACTGAGTTGTGTTAGGACGGTTTTCTGTCGTGACACGAGATGGTTTTGTTCAAGTATGTTTTTCTCTATTCATCCCATGTATCAGGTGTATATGACTGCTTCACGAGATACTTTATCGGCAGTCAGGGTCAATAAGTCTCTCTCAGCTGTTAATGTTTTTCATTGTTCTAGTGCAATGGTGTGGGAACTAAGAGTGCGTTTGTTTCACGAAAAAACTTAAGATTTAAAAAACATTTTCCAAAAGATGATTGGTTATATCGCTTGGAAAAATTAGACAACGGAAGATATTTTCATTATCTACAACAACTTATGCCTAACTATTTTCGTAGATGATAGACTTGTTTTTCATTCATTCATCTATATAAGCAATACAATCGATCATTTTTCTGAAAATATTATCTTAATCTTGAGCTTTCCGAGAATTAAACGCACCCTAAGTTACTTATTTACAAGGATCTTGTTTCCATTATGGTTCAATTTGTAAGGACCCATCTACAGTCTCCTATACTACAAGCTTAACATAGAGAGGGAATGGAAAAGATGAACATTCTATTTTTCTGATTATTTTCCCCTTTTATCTGACTTTGGTTCTTTGGTTCTAGCAATTCGAAGTTCGTTATATTGATTCCCAACTCAGAGGTGGTTATCCCACCACCAGCTAAGCCACCAAGAATAATAAACTTTCTCAAGCCTTATGTTCTGAAGATGCACTTCACTAACAAGTTCGTAAGTGCCCAAGTGATCCATTACCCTACTGCTACTGTCGCGTCTCTGGCGAGCTCGCAGGAGACGGCTTTGAGAGTTGAGAAGCGAAAGAGTTGGGTTGGGACAAAAGGGCGAATATTGTGAAAGGCATAGCTCATGCTCTGTCCTACATGCACCATGAGTGTGTGCCTCCCATTGTTCACCGAGACATATCAAGCAACAACATCTTGCTTGATTCTGAGTATGAGGCCCGTGTTTCCGACTTCGACACAGCCAAGCTTCTCAAGCTGGACACGTTGAATTGGAGCGCTGTCGCTGGGACATATGGATATGTTGCACCAGGTAACTCAATGGATATCTACTGCTCACCTATGGTGAGCTTAAAAAGTAATAATCTGCTAGTACTGATGCATTTTCTTCTTATGTGTAGAGCTTGCCTACACAATGAGGGTGACTGAGAAATGTGATGCGTACAACTTCGGGGTCATCACAATAGAGGTGATCCATGGAAAACATCCAGGCGAAACCATCTCATCCCTTTTAGCTGCATCGGATAAGGGGATTGTGATGGTCTTGAAAGATATGTTAGATCCACGCTTACCAACTCCTATGCCAAGCACTCAGGATGGACTTCTAGTCATCTTCAAGCTCGCAATTACTTGTTTATCCACCAATCCCCAACTCAGGCCATCCATGAACATGGTTTCTCAGGTGCTATCGGCTCATCCGGCCGCTCACTAGTGTGGTCATTGTCCAAAGATGGAGACAACCCAGTAATATGAAACTGCAAGAGGAACTATAGCTTCCAGCAATTGAATAGGTATCTCTAGTGGTGCTTTTTATCTTCATAGATGACTTTAGTATGATGAAGTGAGCTTATAATACATGACAAGCGAAGATTCAGAAGCTACAAGAGGACGCTCTGATTGTGGCAACGATTATCACATCACTCATCTTTGACGCGTTACAATATCTGCTTGCAGTAGTAACTATCACGTTATAATACCTATTACTGCTAAAACTATAATAGCTATTATATATAATAGTGCCCTACGTGATTGAATAGTGTTAATCACGATAACAATTTGCTTATGTAATGATTACATTAAATTAGTTAACCAATGATGGATATCGCAGTTTTATTAAGTAGTAATAATTAGTACAATTACACTACATGAATGGCGATTCAACCGTGCACAGAGGAGCAGTCAAAGAAAGGGTAAGTGTCTAGATTAAATGAAAGGAAGAGTAAGATGAGGGGAGAATGGGAAATCCATATAAAAAAGTAAGAGCACGTTTCAGAAGTTGAATGTGCTATTGAGGGCATGAACTGAAGATATTAGTTCATCGAAAAGGATTTGTAAACCCTCCAGTGTTTCTGAATTTTCTCTTATTGCTTGGCCCTTACTCCATTCTCAGAAATTCAGCATGCCCTTGCCATGATTTAAACCAGCTCTAGCAGTTTGATCTTTTTGGAGAAACCTCTATGAGCATAAAAGTAATGACAGTACGCCGTAAATGTAGAAATCTCTAGTTATGATATATGTTGGAAATTGTGATTCATTTTTGAAGAAATCTCTAGTACAATCTAGAGAAGCACCGTGTAGGCAGCAAATTAAGAAATGCAGCTGTATAAGTTAATGGCCGTGGCTAAAGAAACTCAAGGACGTGGAAAGCAAGCGACAAGTTGACAAAAATAATAATCGCTGGTAGACGCGATTTTCGCCATCTCCATTGCACCTTCCACGAAATGGGTCTCCTCTAGCAGCCCATCTCAAACTAGAACAATTAATGGGTTTCAGCGACCGCGCCAGTGCAACTACATAGATCCAAGTTTCGGCAACAATGACCAAGAAATTTGGCCCGAATCAAGCAAAAATTCCCCATACGCAAACCCTAACCACCGTGACCTTCGCCACTTAATTAGCATAATTAAGAACGAGGTAGAGGTATGTTTTGGCTTTGCCCTGATTATATATGGATGAAAAAAACTCATGCATAGTCAAAATCAAATGAGGAAACGTGAAAATTTTACTAACCTCCACCCATTGATGTAATTCGATTGATAACCTAAATCATCAAACATTGAATTGATTTGGTGAATGGGTGTCGCTAGCCAATTACCTTCTCAAATTTGATGGTGTGTTTATCTGATAATGAGAGGGTATGGCTTAGATCATGTTTATATCTTGATTTGCACCCCTTCACATAACGTCTTCCATCAAGATGTTTTCGTACCCTTTAGGCAATATACTAATTATCACGACTTAATGTGGCCAATAAAACGTTAATGAAATTAACCGAATGCAGGGATAATTAGCTAAATATAGGATCACTTTTTTAATATTATATCATCTTCAGCTTGCAAAATAGCTCTATTAAGGCACTGGGTTGCTATAGATTTTTTTTCTTTCAATCAAGCTGGACAACGACTTTAGTATGGTCTTGTTCGCGATTCTCTTTCTTTGTAACGTCGCATCACGTTTCTCCTCGTACAGCCACGATCGGATTCGGCCCTAATAATTGGGTGGGATCAAACCACAATCAAACCCACACGGTCCGGCCCATCCCGGCCCACTAACCCGTTCTCGTGTTTTCTCTCATCTGCTCCCGAAGTCGGACCCCCTTGGACGCTGGACCAGCTGAGGCCCCAGCAAAGCATCTCTGTCTCTCTCGCCGGAGAAGGGAAGCAGGTTGCAGATGACGCATTTTGGAAGATCAGGCCCTCCGGACATTCGACACTTTACCTCAACATCTCCTTCCGTGGCTCTCTCCTTCCTCCTGCTCCGACTCCCTTCGCCTCCGTCGCTCTCTGTATCAATGCCTTTACGCGGTTGTTTCGCAGGGACCACCGCCGACGACCTCTTCCCCCTCTTGGACAAGTACGGCAAGGTCGTGGACGTGTTCATTCCCAGGGACCGGAGGTACGCGTATCTCCTCTGCTCCGTGGCCTTTTCTTTATATCTCACGTGTTGAGGGCTGGGGCCCTTGTTGCCGTGTTCTGATGTGGCCGCGTGGGACTGGGGAGTCGAGAGGGTTCGCGTTCGTGAGGTGCAAGTACGCGGACGAGGCGCAGAAGGCGGTGGACAAGCTCCATGGTGTCGCTTTGGGCTTTGATTTTTAGTTCCTTCGGTCACGAGGGTTTCCGTTCGCGTTGTGCGGGGAACGCTTGGATTGGCATTTGATTTCTTGTTCGGTTTTTCTTGTGGAAAGGGAGAGTCGTGGACGGGAGAGATGTTGGGGTTCAGTTCGCCAAGTACGGTCCCAATGCCGAGAGAATGTAAGCTGTTTGATCATCTCACCTTTTAGTTTTCGAATTGCTCGAATTGATTGTGCTTCTTTCGGGTCGAAATACAGGGTGATGCTAATCTGGTACGAGCTCACTGGAGGGATTTTGGTTTTCTTGAATAAACCTTCAAGTGGTGCAAGTTGCTATGACCTCGTTAGCATGATTCTGTCAGTGGAGGATTCGTTTTGCAAAATAACCTGCAAACGATGGCCTAAAGAAAAGGAAAACGTAGTTTTCTTGAATAACTTCACTGTCAGTTTCTTGTTATCGATTCTTCTGATGAGCTCGGCCTCTATTTTGCAACAGCGTTAAGGGGAGAATTCCCGAACCGGTTTCAAAGATAAGAAGGCGGTCGAGAACTCCTCCTTGTCGTCGTCGTCGTCGTCCAAGGTATGATTTAAGTTTGTTAAGTTAGTAAAGTTATGCAAACTGTGTCTCTGCAAATTGGTTTAAGTTTGTTACGTTAGTGAAGTCATGCAAATTGTGTCTATGAGAAAAATTCTACACTTGATTATAGATTCGGGTTGAATGTGTCGACAACTGTCTGTAACTCCCTATTGCTATAGTTGTTGATTTGTGTTTGAGGTAAAATTCCAAAATCATTTTAATGGATTGGTTAAGATATTTGGTCCTCTAATACTTACAAAAGCCTGTATATTAGCTGCGCAATTCATTTATCTTTACATTTCGGGAGTTAATAAAGGTTGCTGTAACTTGGATTGGGATTTAATAGAGGTAGCTGAAACTTTGATGGGGATCCTGATTGATGAGAAAATCAGCAGGGTCAATTTGCCATTGAAATCATGACGCTACAGTTGATAGAGGACCCATGACTAGAGCTTTTTGATGTAGAAAAGTTTAAGCCATCTAATTTCTTTTCAATGAGCTGTGAAGATGTTTGAAGAGGAACGGGAGGGAAATTCTCTCAGTTTACCTCTATATGAGAGGACAGCTGCCCCTCCATGTCACTGCTAATTTATTTTATAGGTTACCTACTGGCCTTATTAAAATCAAATAGCAAACTTTGTGAGTAATCCTTACCAACCCTTGTTGGTTGTCCGCATGTAATGAAAGCAATCGATCGAGTTCATGGAGAGAACTGATTCTACAGAGGAGTTAATGCTGATAGCAATGATGTGAGAAGCTTGTTTATGGATCTTATGGCTTACAGAATATAACTTTACATTTTTAAATCATAATATATATATATATATATTAACGTATAAATGACATTAGAGGCAATTACTTTTAAGAATTGGGGTGTTATATATTAAATTTGCTCACAGTAATCCAATGTCAAGAAATAGAGATACATCCCAAAAGCTGAATTCCTGCAGCTGAATTTGAATGTTAAAACCACAGTCACTCATGCACTTAGTAAATTTGACTCATTAGTCTTCAGTTAGTGGATAGGAGTTTCCCACCTTTTCCTGAGATCTAAGCAACTATGTTTGGAAGTGCAATTTCCAGAAAAATGTTGGGAGTGCAGTTACATTATAGTTGCTCAAGCCAGCTAAGTAAATGGTCCTCATTTTTATTACTTTGGAAAAATAGTAACTAGATAATTGGGATTATAACTGAGAGATAAAACATATCAGTCTAATCAATCATTGAGTGACAGAATTGATGTTGAGAATCGACTACTAATAAAACATTTGATGATTGAAGGGCCAAATTTAGGGTTTTAAGTTGAAGTCCAACATTTCCTTAATTTAAATGAAATTTAGGTTCCAGGTCTCGTAATTACAAAATCCAGTGTTATAGTAAAATATCATAGGTAATTTCATGTAAAATTGAGTGCTTTCCATTCTCCAGTGAAAAGATGACGTCTGCTGCAAGATTAGGACTGATTGAACATTTGCCAAAAGATTTAGAGTTCAATTGATCTGCGGGACAATGGGTAAAATGTTGTGGACTTGTTTTGCACTTTTCCCAAAACTATTTATATAAATGCTGGAAAAATCGTTAGGTATGAATATGTTAGATACCCGTGACTCGATTGGTGAAATAGTATCTCTCTCCAAAAAAGCGTATTTGAAGAGCTTATGAACTTGGACTTACTCCATCAGCACTTGATGATACATCCTAGCAAGATTGTGACTGTCACCTTTAACTAAGATATTCACACATGAAATTGTAAACTCCAGTTACCTCCTTATGTGGTGTTGCTAATTTCTTTCGGCTAGTTCCCATCATGTCATTGAGTTGTTGGTTTCTAGATTCCGCTTTTTGGTCATTTAAGCTTTGAAACAACAGTTCAGATATTAGGTGACATCCAAGCTTGTTGCACCTCGTTCCTTTGTTCATAGTGAAATGAAAAAATAAAATATCCATTGATGTGACAGCAAGTAGTGGTTAACCCTTAACCATCTTAATGAGTACTTGCATCTTGCAGAGTTGCAAGTAATTCCCTCTCATTCTCTACTGCAACTGATAGTAAAATAGATTTTCAGGTACAGTGACGAATATAGAGACCGTGATTATAGGAGGAGAAGTCACAGTAGAAGCAAGTCACAGTAGAAGCAGGGGACAATATGAATGCGACAGTTACAGAGTCAGGGAAAGGAGTTACCGTCACCGAAGTAGGAGCTATAGTGCAAGTCCTGATTGTCGCAGAGACCGAAGGGCACCCAAGTATGATGACGAGGACTGAAGTCAGAGTGGATCATACGCAAGGTGAGGGCCATCCCTTTAATGCTTCTTTTGGTCACCTCTTGTTGAGAATTTTTATCTGATTGGAGTTCCCCAATTTTCAGTTCATCCTGGAGCCCGTGGAAAGGTGAATATGAGAGGAGTCGCTCTCCAAATCAGAGACCTTCTACACTTGAAACGGTGGAAGAGATTCTCAGCTCCACAGAGATGTGCCCAGTGGATGTCCTGCCGATTCCCCTAGTGCGTCTCCACGTCGTCCATAGATCGAGTGGTAAAGTGACGTGAGTGAATTTGTTGCTTTTGTCTCACTCTATTGCAACTATTTGGTCCTTATGTCTCTGCTTTTTCATGTTGCCTTTTTAGGAAAGATGAGTGCCCAAGGTCGTGGGAGTCATTTTTGTACGACAAACAATTTTACTTTCTTCTGAGGTGCTCTTGACTGGGTAGACCGATTTCTTGGCATGTGGTGATTTAGATATTAATGCTAGGTTTAGTTGGGCGTGAAGTTTTCTTTCTTTGAAGGCAGCTAGTCTGTCTATTCTGACTTTGGTGGTTATTGTGATACTCTGATCTTATTCTTGTGCTATAATGTGCATTCATGAAGTCCATTTAAAGCCTTTCTTGTGATGCACTTGTTCATAGGTCTCTGGCTACACTTTTAACTATTGTTAATGGGGTGTGTCAGATTAATCATACGTTCTGCCCGTGGACAATGAGAGACTTAATTGTGCTGGTGTGATCCTGCTCTTTCGTTTGCCCTTTTTTGGTCATAATCCACTACCCATCTCCAAAGGTGGTCCGCTATGATTGCCATATGGTTTTTTATTCTTCATGAGATCATGTTTCTGAATTTAGTATGGTTTTCATATTCTCACAGCGGTGAGTGTTCCAATTTGGCATCCCCTTTGGCGGTTGTTTTGGGTCTTGACAAATTTGCTTGAAAATGGGTTCCATTTCTTGGCTTTTCATTCAGCTGATCACACCAGCATTTAAATCAATTCGCTGGTACACATCTGGGACGTTTAATGTCTACCCCAACTTGGACTTTACGGACATGAGTCTCAACAACTTCTGTGGAGATCTCAGTAGGGGAAGTTGCATGCGTTTAAGGGATCTGAGAATTGCTGGAACTAACATCATTGGCAGTCGCTTGTGTACCTGCTAATCCCCAACTTAGGCCGTCAATGGAAATGATTTCTCAGGCACTAGCAGCTCGTTCAACCATTTACCGTGGTGTTCAAAATTCACCGAAGCCACTAATCCTTGAAGTGATGCGACAGCTTCAAGCCGTTTACTGGATCAATTTGTAGAAGATGCTGTCTAATAAATGATGTTGCTCTGATAACCAAAGGCAATTTTTTTTAATGAAAATCAGAGTCCTTGCAACTATTTGATTAAAGTCTCATTCTCAATCCATTGTTTCGCTCACTGATATGTTGTCTTTGTTTGAATTTAGGTGATTTTTGATCGGCAACATAAAATTTTAGTGCTTAACCCATATAGGCATGACTATAAGGACTTCATTTGGTTCACGCCCCAGTAAATATAGAACTGCCTTTTGTTTTGGAATGAGTAAAACCTGGACTTTTTGGCATCTTAGATTCATTTGTAGAGAGAAGACAAGACAGCTGGACTCAAGTGATATTTCAAACTGTTTCTGTATCCAGTCTTAGTCAGACTAGTGTCATCATAGTGATATCTAAGCATTCATGTTAAGTTAAGAGTTACAAAATATAACTATTTTATCAATGTAAAGTCGATGTATATGGTGTTTATCATCTTAAAAGCAAAGGCTTCATGAGAAGTTAAAATGGAACATTTATAAGAAGTCTAAAATCTTGTTGATTGTTAGTCCTCTTATATCGTTTATTTCAGATTTATGTAGATGCAAAATCTCTTGCATGCCGAAGAGTCTAAAATAATGCATCTTTTTAGAGCGCATTCAATCAGAAAATAATTGTCCTCAATCGGGGCCATCCACCATAACTTTGAGTTTCGTGTAAGTTGCTGGCTGCTGCGTAACATGACCCAAAGCGCATTCAGTCAGTTCCTATGCCAAGTGCTACTGCATGTTGTCATGACGTGAGTCATTACTGAAAGTTCAATCGCTTTCGATGGCTCCAAAGAGAACATGGCTGTAGGGGAAATACTAACTCCTTTTTCATTAGAGCTTCGGACTTAATATTGCTTAAATTAGGAAGATCATCAATCATCATTTTGTCTCAAGAGGAGATTCTATAGTACGATGCTTTGTCTCAGAAAGAATGCAAGTTCTGTTCTGCTGCTACCTTTTATTTGTGCAGGTAGATGATATCCCGCCTTCCAAAATCTTGAGGCATTTAAATCACGATGGTCCGTTTTTGCTGCTCTGTGATCACATACTACCATGAAGGTGGAGCTCTATTGGTAAGTAATCGGTAAAAGATTATATTCACCGCTTAATTTTTATTTTGAATGGTGAATATATCAAAAAGTTGATAATCTGCTATGGCATTGGACGTCCATAAGTTGCTAACATTGTTGGTAAATTATCATCAACGTGCCCGACCAACAAGATTTAACTATACTGACCACATTAGAAAAATCATCAATTTCATAATTGCTTGCTCAGCTTACTAACTGCAACTCAGCCCTAGATTAGACTATGAATACTAATCCATCCTATAGTCAATCTTTTAAGCACGTCCTGGAGAAGATACATGTAAAATGCTAGAATATAAGCACATGGGCCCAAAAGAAATGGAAAGAATTTAAACCGGCATGCATGCGTGGATCGATCTCAAGAAGTCAAAGTCTTCGGGCAATAGAATAGGCATGTGCCTCCTCAAGAAGTCAGGGTCTCTTGGGGGTTCTCGTGTGGTGATTTTGGATCAGTACATGTTACAATAGTTCATGGGAAGTCATGGTCTTTATGGACTTTTATTGGTTTGGCTCTAAAATTTCTAACTTACCGTATGGGAAGGGTCATGGAGCAATTTTCTAGCCTTTTCTTTTTTTGACTAACAAGTCTTCAACTTTTAATGCTATGTAGGAATGGTTTTTCACGGGGCCTGCCTTGGATCCTTAGTGGTTGGTTACAGGGTAACCTCACCAAGATAGAGGTTGTTTCCAACCAATAGAGGCCGCTTGCGCCTAGTGTGGCGGGCTATCAAGTTATGTTCTTTATTTTGATGTCTTGATACATGCACGCTATGTTTCCTCTCATTGGGTCATGTATCTTTTCCGAGCCCGAGCTCAGGCTCTGTGCTTGAAATGTTTTGCATCTGAGGAATGCCAAGGTCCGCACAGAATCTCAAATGAAGCAGTTTTCTTCAACTTTTAATGCCATGTAAGAATGGGTTTTCTTTTGATGCAATGCAAGAAATGCCAAATGGAAAAGAAAAAAAATGTAGCCAGATTTTAAGGAGGTGAAGTGTGAAAAGTTGGAAGAGTGTTCATATACGAACACAACATAAAGCTCCTAATTTTATGTTACACTCTTTCCCCGTAACTTCTCCTTGTCAAGTGCTTTAAAGGCAGTCTGTAATATTTGGCTTTGTTGACTTGGTCAAATGAAGTGGCTTATAAAAAAAGAAAAAAAAGAAAAAGAAGACCACTTTATTCAAAGCGAAGAGACATGACCGAGAGAAAAAGGGGGAGAAGGAAAAGAGAGAGTGATCGCAAACGGAGAGGGAAAGAAGAAGAGAAGAAAGAAAGGGAAAGAAAAAGAAAAAGAAAGAGCGAGAAAGGAAAAAGGAAAAGGCTTTGGTGCATGGGCTATACTAATATAATAATCTTAATATTATTATGAAAATAATAGCTTGTTACGAGCCACAAACTCTTGAATGAGTAAGTCCCATAATAATTTATAATTATTTATTATTTGACTTTTTTAAGGATAAACTGTTATTCTCATAATAGATTGAAAACTATTATCCAATCATTTTTGTACATACATGCCCTAAGTCAGATTAACATCATTTCACCACGTCAAGTAAGGATTCAAGCTCTTCGTTCTTCTAATCGAAGTAGCTTTCAGGACTATGGCGCAAATTCGAAATTGCGTGAAATTTGAACTTCAAAATTCCATTTTGGAGTATTTTAGTTGTGGAATTATTATGTAAATTATGGATTATGGTGTAGTAGAGCTATGAGATTTCAAGGGAGTTGATTTGAGGTAATGGTTTAGTTGAAGCGAAATATTAGAGTTTTGCGCTCAAGTTTCGCATTACGGATAACTTTGAATAATTGCTTTGGGTGAACGATTTCTTGGCACATTAGATTCATTTTGTTTGTGATTAAGCTTAGGGGTCTGTTCGTTTCGTGGAAAATATCATGTTCAGAAAAACATTTTCCGAAAGTCATTTTCCAGAAAAATGATTATATTTTTCAATGTTCGATCAAAACCTAAAATTTAAGTAGAAAATATTTTTCACCGTTCGTTAGCTCATTTAATTGTTTGGAAAAAATTATCAAAAATTGAATTTTAATATTTTTAATTGACCAAAAATTTAATTTTGTTTTTTTTTATTTTTAAATGAATTTTTAATAATTTTTATTATTAAAAAATCAATTTTTTTTTATTTTTATTTTTCTTTATTTTTCGTTTTCTTTTTCTTTTCCTTCCTCCTTCCTCCGCCGCCACCTCCTTCCTCCTCCTTCTTCGCTGCCGCCGCCTCCTTCCTTCTCGACGATGGCCAACTACCCAATGGTGACCAAGACCCGGTGGCCGGATCAGGTGAGCTCAAGGTTTGGTCGATCTTGCCTGAGCTCACGGCGAGCCGCGAGCTTGCCGAATCTGCTGGCGGAGCTCGAGCTCGCCTAGATCGAGCTCGAGCTCCGTCGCTAGATCCAGCGAGCTTGGGCGAGGCTTGAGCCCCGCCCGGCTCACCGGATCTAGCAAGCCGCGAGCTTCGCCCGGGCCGGCGAGCTTTGCCTCGCCGGCCGCTAGCTTGCAGCTGGTTGCCGAGAACGCTGCCGTGGCGTCACCGGCCACTTTGCCAAAGAAAAAGATGAAAATGAAAGAAAGAAAAGAAAAAAAGAAAAGAAAAGAAATTAAAAACTCGATTTATAAAAAAGAAAAAGAAAAAGAAAGCATAAAAATAAAACGAAAATGTATTGATAAAAATAAGTAAGAGGGAAGAAGTCATGGAAAATGTTTTCCACTTTTCAAAAGTGGAAAACGTTTTCCTCACTTTAAAGATTGTTATTTTCAATGATAGAAAACATTTTCCTTGACTAGTTCATTTCCCGTGAAACGAACACCGGAAAATCCAGAAAACATTTTCTCGGAAGTCATTTTCCGCGAAACGAACGGACCCTAGAACTCAAAAGTGCTTAAATTAGGAATGTCACCGGTCATCAATTTATCTCAAGAAAAGATTCTGGTGCTACCTTATATTTCAAGAGTGTGGCGAGACGATATCTTGCCCTCCAAAATGTTGATGCATTTACATCATGATGGTCATGTTTTGCTCAGCCTAGTTCTATTGTCCAATAAAAGTAAAACTCATTTATGGCTTAGCTCACCATAAACCATCTTCTCTATTTTACAGGACAGTGATGTTGCCTCGCGCAAAACATGTCAGAACAACTTTCCTCGAACACTTTATCTGAACATAGTAAACATAGTCTCTGAGAGCTCAGGGTTTTGTGAATTTGAAGTATGAAGCCACAGTAGACCAACGTTTGACCCCGCCCTCAATCAATCCTAAGTAAAAACCAACATTGTAAAATCAAAGTTTCAGATAACTTTGTGAATGAATAAAATAGGGGAGAAAGATGAACTTAAAACTATTCATTCGAGAAGTAGCATGACAATGAGTTATATTTTCCCAACCTTATCAAGTTGTTGGGTTAATTCAATCTCAATTCTTGGATGTGCTGCATGCCCTAGAAGAAAGGCAACAGGCAATATGCAACGTCAAAGAAAGAACCATCTAGTGGCAACAATCAACGTTTTCATTATGCCAAATAGCATAAACATACATGTGTTCCACGAGTTGATGCTTGACGATGCATTTCCATTATCAAATAGGAAAACTACAGGAAAATAAGTTCGAGGGAAAGTTTTATGCATTTTTCGGGGCTTGAAAGATATCAACATGCAAATCAAAAGAGCAAAAAAGGCCATGGATTCAGAACCTACGTCAGTAATTTACTAATTTCACCACTAAATTTTTGTTGTGAGTAGTGAAATTGTAAATGAGTAAGTAACTTACATTCCACTTGAAGTTGGAAAGTTCCTTAGGTTATCACATACTACCATGAAAGTGCAGTTCTATTGGTAAGTTATTAGTAAAATACCATGTTCACCACTTAATTATTGTTTTGAATGGCAAATATATCGAAAAGTTGATAATCTGCTATTGCATTGGACAACCATAAGTTACTAACATTGTTGGTAAATTATCATCAACCTGCCTGACCAACAATATTTAAACTATACTAACCACATTAGAAAAATCATCAATTTCATAATTTCTTGCTTAGCTTACTAACTGCAACTCAGCCCTAGATTACACTATGAATACTAATCCATCCTAGAGTCAATTTTTTAAGCACATCCTGGAGAAGATATGTGTAAAATGCTAGAAGGAGCTCACAACCATGCATAGAAGGCATTGGACTGTTCGACCTCTGCCATCAAATGCTAGGAAGGTCTTTAGTCTAGCTTGGTTGTAGAAACGAAGCACTGCACCATTGACAACATCTAAGGTAGCTTCATAATGGTGTTAAGAAATTCATCAAGGAGGATGAGAGGAATTCCTAGCAAGCAAAACAATGCTGCCATTGGAAAAAACTCAGTTTAGTAAAGTTGAGTCAAGTCAACCATTTGCTTCCAAATATACGAGACTCTGTATAAATTACTCTTTTGTAATAGTTGTTAATAATTGAAACATCATAATCTGAAGCATTCAAACTCTAAAATACCGACCCAACAAAAAAAAAAAGCTAAAATGGATGCTAATATTGATAAATTCATCGAACAAAGTACAGTTAAAGGTTCATACAGGTGCATTTTCTCCTGCTCTTTTCTAAAAAAGAGTATTTCTAATTTATCATTACAAGGTAAAAAAAGGGTAACAAAATTATTAAAATATTAAATTATTTTCAGCTAGTAGATGCGAAGCAACATCCTAATTCCTCAAAAAGGACAGAGCAATGGCTAGAAATCCATAAAAAAAAAAAAATGTCAAAAAGAAAGTTAGCCGTGTAAGAAAGGCAATAGTTTCATGTTAACGTAAGGAGAAAGATAAAAGATTAACCATTGTAACAATAAGGTTGTACCCATTTTTTCACCCTTTGAGCATGGTCCCCTATAGTGAGCATCTTTGAAATCTCATTACAATATCCATCAAGAAGAATATTTTGTTAACGTAAATCTCTAAATTTCACGATTTTATGATACGATTAGAATATAAGCATGTGCCCAGAAGAATAAGAAAGAATTTAAACCGGTATGCATGTGTGGATCGATCTCGTACATATCCCTCAAGAAGTCAAGGTCTTCGGGCAATAGAATAGACATGTGCCTGCTCAAGAATCAAGGTCTCTTGGGGTTTCACGTGTGTTGATTTTTGGATCAGTATGCATTATAACGATTCATGGGAAGTCATGGTCTTTACGGACTTTTATTGGTGATGTTTGGCTCTAAAATTTTCAACTTATTGTGTGGGAAAGGTCATGGAGCAATTTTTTAGCATTTTCCTTTTTTGACTAACAAGTCTTGGTCTTATAATGCCGTGTCAGAATGATTTTTCTTGGATGCAGTGCAAGAAACGGCAAATGGAAAAGGAAAATGTAGCCAAACTTTAAGGAGATGAAGTGCGAAAAGTAAGAGAGTGCTCATACCCAAACACAGCATAAAGCTCCTTATTTTACGTCACCCTCTTCATCCATAGCCTCTCCTCGTCAAGTGCTTTGGAGGCGTTCTGTAATATTTGGGTTTGTTGACTTGGTCAAATGAAGTGGCTAATAAGAGAAAAGAAAGAGAAAAAGAAAACTACTTTATTTAAAGCAAAGAGACATGACCGAGAGAAAAATAGAGAGCGATCGCAAACAGAGTGGAAAGGAACGAGAGAAGAAAAAAAAAGAGGAAAAAAAAAAAGAAGGAAATAGGAAAAGGCTTTTGTGCCTACATGCCCAAAGTTGGATTAACACTGTTTTGCAACGCCAAGGATTCAAGCTCTTCATTCTCTAATCGGAACAGCTTTCAAGATTATGGTGCAAATTTGAAATTATGTGAAATTTGAACTGCAAAATCTGATTTCAGAGTTGTTTAGCTACGAAATTTCATATAAGTTTTGGATTATGGTGTGGAGACATGAAATTTGACGGAACTTAATTTGAAGTAATGGTTTAGTTGAAACAAAATATTAGAGTTTCGCACTCAAGTGACGAGTTGTGGATAACTTTGAGTAATAGTTTTGGGCGAGCAATTTGTTAGCGTGCCAAATTAATTTTATTAGCAATTAAGCTTATTCTTGTGAATTTATAGTTGAGGTAGTATTTTACTTGATTTTGATGTCGATTCTCATTTAATTGATAGGATTATGAGATCATTGGCTTGTTTAAATATGTTGTTTGGTTTTGGGCATTTCTAGGTAAGTAGTGCTATCTTTTCTTCAAACTAGTAAACTCATATTTCTAGAGTAATATAGATGTTATATAGTATAAGTTGTGAAATTGCATTTTTGTTATATAAAAGTTTGGATCTAACATTTACTAACTTTCAGTTATTTGTGAACAGCTTGAGATATGCTTTATGGGTTACTGGTTCATGAAATGTATTCCGAATGATATGAGAAATTTGTTATGAAATATGTTATGTTTGATGACACAGAATAGACAAAGATTATGTGTTTTGTTTTGTGAAATCAATTTATAATATTAATTTTGGATTGGCTTTGTTGATTTTGGAGGATGTTGTTATGGGTTAGTGTTGATGATTAGTGTCTCTATGAGCTCATTGAGGGATTTGTGAGTATACATACTAGTTTTAAGATATCCTCGTGAGCCAGTCATCAGCAATATAGGTAGAGATCTAGCCAAACAACTGTCACGTGAAATAAATGGCGTCCATGTTGGCAATTTTGGCCAAAATTGGCTAAATGGACTCAATTGTCATAATTGCAAAAGATTTTGAACTAAATTAATAAAAAAGGTTTAAGACTAAATTGATAAAAAAAAAGTTTGGGACTAAACTAATACAATTGCAATAAATTTAAGACTTTTTTTGGTAATTCTACCTTTTACGGACATAGATATATTAAGAATATATATCGAAAATAACTTAAAATATATTACTTTATATAAAGTTATTAATTGAAAGTAATTAGTCACTTATTTACTTTATTGAGATATCTGTCAATTCATTATATTAGTGGTAGTTTACTAAGTACACTAAAATTTGAAAGAAAAAAATAGTAAGTTTCTGATTTATTGCGGTGTTGGTAAATTTTTTTTTTATAGGGTCAGTACTCTCCTAACACTTAGGTAAAACTTGAAAGAAGTTGATCATTACAAATTTATTGGAACGTTCAAAAATTCATTGTAATGTTATTAGTTTACTAACCAAACTTCTAAAATGTACAAGAAATTGGTTATTTACGAATTTATTTGGATGTTAGAAAATGAATTTAGTGTGAGTTATTTATTACCTATTGAAAATATTTTCAGCCTTTTCCGCGGTGGTCCCAAGACTCGTCCAACATACTGCGGCTGTGCAACATCACCCCCAATGCATTCAATCATGTGCCTTTTTATCCCACTTGACATTTATTTTGAGAGAAAAAGCCATAAAAAATCTCAAATTTTGGTCAGAGTGATAAATTTATCCTAGACTTTTTGTTATAATACAAAAGACCCCAAAATTTACTAACTGTGACACATTTATCCTAAACTTTTTTTCGTGAAACAAAAAATCCTAAACTTGTATCCTCGTGATATATTTATTCCAAACTATAGGGCATTTTCATCTTTTACTTTAAAAAAAAAAAAAAATTCTCTTCTTTTTTTCCTTCTTCTTCTCTCTTCCCTCCATCGGCCATAGTGGAGGGAGGCCGAACTTAGGCAAAGGCTGCCTTCGCCAATGTCGAGCAAGGGTCGCCCTCACCTAAGCTAGCGAGGGCCACCCTCGTCGATGTTGAGCAAGGGAAACCCTTGCTTGGGTCGGGTGAGGACAACCCTCGCCCGACATAGGCGAGGACCCTTGCTTGGGGTGGCAAGGGCGGCCCTCACTAGATTTGGGCCAAGGGACGTCAGGCGAGGGTGGCCCTCACCAGATCTGGCAAGGGCTATCCTCACTCAACCCAGGCGAAGGTCACCCTCACTTGGGCTGGTGAGGGTCACCCTCGCCAGATTTGGCCTAGGCGGCATTTGGCGAGGTGGCCCTCACTAGATCTAGCAAGGGCTATCCTTGCCCAACCCAGGTGAAGGTTGCCCTTGCTTGGGCTGGTGAGGGCAGCCCTCACTTGAGTCCAACTCCCTTGGCCAACGAAGGGAAGATTGAAGAAGAAAAAATGAAAAAAAAATAAAAATAAAAGCGAGAGAGAGAGAGAAAGGAAAAAAAAAGTAAAAAAAAAAAAAAACGAAAATGCCATTGACTATAAATGTATCACGGTTAGCAAAGTTTGGGAATTTTTGTTTCACAAAAAAAAAGTTTGGAGTAAATTTATCACTCTGAGGAAAGTTTGGGATTTTTGGTCGCTTTTTCCCTTATTTTTATTACTTATGAAAAAGAGTATCTGGACCATAACTAACGCATAAAAGTCATTTGTTTCACCACTCACTAAGTGAAAGAATCGATTATGAGAATTTGATTGACAAATTTAAAGATTGAAGGGCGAATTTTAGGGTTTTGAGTTGAACTCCAATCTTTCCTCAATTTAAATGAATATCTGAGCTTGTTCTTCATGTGAGTCTTGTAAAAAAGTATAGTTAATTTCATGTGTATTGAGGGAATTCCATTTTCAAGGGAAAAAAGGGCATTGGAAGCAAGATGAGGGCGGATTGAATATTTCTGAAAAGATTTAGAATTTAATTGATTACAGGACAATGAGCAAAGCATTTAACACTTTTCATATCCTTGTCCACCCTTGTCCCGAAAAATACATTTGTTAATTTGTGTTGAGTGAAGAGCTCATGAACTTGGACTTACTCCATAAGCACATTGATGACACATCCTAATCAGATGAAGGATGTGTGTGTCGCCTTAACTAAGATATTTGTGCATGACATTGTAGCCTCCTATGATCCTCCTTGACAAGTAGGTTATGAACGTGGTATTGCTAATTTCTTTTAGCTAGTTTTTATCATGCTTTTGAGTTGTTGGTTGCTAGATTCTGCTTTTTTGTCATTTAAGCTCTAAACCAGTTTATTAGGTGACATGAAAGCTAGTTGCACCTTGTTCTTTCTTTCGAAGTAAAATAAAAAAATATCCACTGACGTGCCATTAAGTGGCGGTTGTCCCTTGACCATCTTCATGATTCATCGTATCTTGCAGAGTTGCATGTGATTCCCTCTCATTCTCTTCTGCAACTGATAGCAAGATTGATTTTCACGTACAGAGACGAATATAGAGACCGTGATTACAGGAGGAGAAGTCGCAGCAGAAGCAGGGGAAGATATGATCGCGACAGGTACAAAGACAGGGGAAGGAGTTACCGTCGCCCAAGTAGGAGCTACAGCACAAGTCTTGATCGTCACAGAGACCGAAGGGCACCAAAGTATGATGATGAGGACAGAAGTCGGAGTGGATCATACACAAGTGAGGGCCCTCCTCATTCCCCCTCGTTGCTGCTTCTGATTGTTGAGAATTTTTATATGATTGGAGACTTTTTTCCCCCTCACTTTCGGCCCTCGCGAAGCTAAATATGAGAGGAATTACATCTCCAAATCAGACCTTCTACCCTCGAGAGTCCTTATGTACGAAACGGTGACAGAGCTTCTAAACTCCACAGAGATGTGCCTCGGGGAGGCCCTGCCGATTTCCCTATTTTATCTCCACATATAATCCATAGATAGAGTGCCAACGTAAGTGGATTTAGTTGCTTCTGTCTCCCTGTGGCGCGACGATTTGGACCTTATGTCTGCTTTGTTCATGTTACCTTTTCAAGAAAAAGGAGTACCCAATGTCCTGAAAATGGGTTCGATTCATTCGCCTCACATTCAGCCAATGCATTAGTTGTGGGATTCTAACATGCGACAGCGATGAAATGTCACATCATTAGTGATCTTGTAAAAAGATAGAGCGCGATTGATCTTATCAAGCGTTCAGACTCCGTGATCATGTGCTATTTACTTTTCTCTCGATTTTTTACAAGGGTCTCCTCGTATCTTAAAGTGAAGGATTTACCTGGAAATATAATAGGTAGTACGTAGAGTGACATTATGCTGGTTTTGTGAAGATTCAGGGCGATATGGAGTATAAAATGAGACCAAGAGAGCGCCATGAAGCCCTTATTGAAAGCATCTGCTGGAGGTTCTGGTGACCCAAATTGTTATGCGGCGGGAATTAAATGATGAAAGAATTCCGGCATTGACTGGGGCCTTGGCATCACATGTTGTGATCTCGGAGCAATAAATTGGAGTGTCCAAATATAGCATATATTTTCAATTAATTATTATCTCAGCATATATTTTCAATTAATTATCGTCTCGAATTTTTTAAGTTGTGGCAGAATGATAGGTTGTACTTAACCACAATGAAAGCTTACCTATCTTCCAAGTTAGAGATACCTAGGGAAACCTTAGTTTTATTCCATTGAAGTAAAATACTAGCCTTTCAAGAACAGGTGAACTAGATTGGCTCATAAGCAGCTTGAGCCCATATACATTTCTTTGTTTGGATTTGATGTACCTTTGGAAATTATGTTCATTTAGGAAGGAGAGAATTGACTAGAAAAAAATGAAGTGCCTTTGTGATTATCTAAATCAAAGATAGATTTTAAGAAAATTCGGGCTACACCATATGACATTTATTGTATTATAATTATTGAATATAGTTCTCTCTACCATTTTAGGGTCAATAATCTTTTAAATTTATCTAGTATCAATTTTAGTAAAGGATCAGGTCAAGTTTGAATGGGTTGAAAATAAATCAAATTCAAATTGATCAATTTAACTTATATCAACTCATATTTTTGTAATACAATTTAAAAAACCCATACTCAGTCCCAGTCGGACCCCAGTCGGACCTAAGTCAGTTCCGACTCAAGCCAAGCTCCAGTTGTTAGTAATTTTCCCCTTCAAATATGGAAATAGCATACTAAAAAATGACGTCAATTGCCTTTTTTTCTTTACAGCAATTAGGCTTTTCTTTTTTTTTGACAGTGCTCTCGGGGCCATTTGGCTAGATCAGTAGCTATCGATCCTGCAAGTAACCACATCTAGATTTGGCGTCATGAATTTTGAGTGAGAAAAGTCACACCTGGAATCCTAGCCTTCCACCCGAAGTACGTAACCTCTAACTACCCAAATACTCTGTCGATATCACTTCATTCTATTGGCCACTAAGAAACCCCAAAAGATTGGGACGGAATGGGATGAGTAACCATAGCTTATTAAGTAGTGTGTATCTCTTCAAAGTAAATCAAGCAGCTACTATACATATATAAAACAATATCAAAAGTTCGTAATCCAAAGTCAAGATATAACATACATGTCAAATCAAATATGTGTTGTTTCATTTCAACAAATGTTTATATAATCGAAAATACTCATTTAAATTCACCATCACAATACAAATATTAATGATTAGGTCCATTGATCAATCTCAAATCACATAACAACGGTCCATCCAGTCATCGATTTATAGTTCAATATTTTACGATGGTCACAACACAGTACCTGATAACATAATAATTGACATTTCTCTCTTAGTAAAATCTCCACCTACAAAGCCGAGGACTTGACCTATAGCAATATTTAGCACCAAAACAAGCTCATAACAACATCCTTACAATAGCATCCTCCAAAATTCACCAGCCAATTTAGAATTAATATCACAAATCAGATTCACAAACCGTATCATATAATCTTTCGAAACTCAACTCATCCGCTAAAAATACCTTTCTCAAATCATTTTCGAACTCATTTCATAAATTAGTTCATAAAGCCATATATACATTACACACACACGCGCTCTTTGGCAGTACCTTTGTAAAATCATTCACAGTACGAATCCAAACTTTCATGCAACAAACATGCTCTTTCATAATTCTTCATATATTGGATTCACTTTTAAGATGTTCATGGAAGAGATGTCACCACTCACCTAGAATGCCAAAAACTAAAAAACGCATAGCTAAATGAACTGTCGATCTCGTAATCCTTACAATAAAATGAGAATCGACGTTAAAATCAAATAAAATACTATAACAACTACAAATTGGCTAAATCACACCTAAATGTTAACAAAATGACTCTTATGCACTAACAATTTACTTATTCGAAGCGATTATTCAAATCTAAATACAATGTGGAATTTACTCGTAAAGCTTTAAAATTTTGCTCCAACCATTGAGCCAAAACGACTCCCGTCAAAACCCATGGCTCTATATTACTATGAACCACAATTCCCATAAAATCCCACAACTCAACAACTCAAAAAACGAATTTTGTGATTTGATTTTCACAAAACTTTAAACGTACGGCCTAACTCCAAAAACTACTCTAATTGGAAGAAGGGGCCTGAATATTTATCAAGCATTGCAAATTAGAATTGAATCGACTTGACGAGATCCTTGTGACATATATGCGCTTCTCCTTTCCTTTTTCTTTTCTTTCCTCTCTTCCCCTCTTGTTTTCGTCCGCATGCTGTGTCTTTTTAAGAATCGAGCGTCCTCTTCTTTTTCCTTAACTTCTTTGACTTTTCTTTTTCTTTTTTTTTTCCGGGGTTCCACCACCCAAATATTACAAGAACACGTTCCTTTTGCTTTTTGAATTCAAAATTGGGCAGTACAAATTGAAGTCTGATATTGCGGAAAGTTGAGTCTGTACACACCTCGCGAAAGACGTTGACTTTACATCACCTTCCTCAGACTTCTCTGTCCAAGCCCCTGGATTCGCGTAATAGGCGGGAGGATCCGCGTGATGGGCGGCGGGACTCGGTACCGAAATAGGTCAGAGACAAAAAAAAAAAAAAAAAAAAGAACTTTCCGAAATGGGGGCTGACCGAGTCGGAAAAGTCACCTACGAAGACTGCAAAAATAAAAATTCCAAAGTCTTCAATGAGTCAAAAATTAGTCCCGTCAGCTCTCAGATGACTACCCCTACGGCGTATGAAGCAATACCGACGTACCTTTTCTTAGTCTTCACTGGTTAGTTGCCATTTTATTGCATTCCCATTGTCCGACAATGATAGGAACGTGAATTTTCACAGCCTATTTGAGCATCGCTCATTGCCTCAACGTACCAAAATCAGAAGAAAAGGCGAAGAAGAATCCATGGATTCCTCGTCAGAATTCAAGAGGGTCATGAGACTTGTGGCTACCCTTGCCCTTTTCACTACCTTTGTCATTCCACAACCTGCTCATGCTTCCCTTGCAGAAGCCCAAGCCCTCCTCAAGTGGAAGTCTGGTCTTAGTAACCATTCAGTTACTTCCCTCTCTTCATGGACTCCCTCTCTTTATCATGCCACCAGTTCCAACTCGACCATGAGTCCGTGTGCTTGGTATGGCATCTCCTGCAATCAGGCGGGGAGCATAATCGGGATAAATCTCACCAGTACTTATGTTGAAGGTACGCTTGACGAATTCCCATTCTCATCTTTGTCTCATCTTACATACATGGACTTGCGTATAAATAGTCTCTTTGGCCATATTCCGCCTCAAATCAATCTCTTGAGCAATCTCACCTATCTTGACCTCTCAATCAATCGGTTCATGGGGAATATACCCTCGGAGATCGGCCATCTAACGAAACTCAAGGTCCTGCACTTGGTTTTCAATGAGTTAAATGGATCTATTCCCCAAGAAATCGGGCAATTGCATTTGCTCAATGAGGTCGCGCTGTATTCGAACCAGTTGAATGGACCCATACCTTCCTCATTAGGTAATTTGAGCAAATTGGCTAGACTGTATGTCTACAACAACTCCCTTTCTGGTTCTATTCCTCCTGAAATGGGAAATATGGCAAATTTGGAAGTGCTTGACATGGGTTCCAATGACCTAATAGGATCAATTCCTTTCACTTTGGGAAACTTAACCAAATTGAGAGAGCTACAGCTATATGCTAATAAGCTTACTGGTTTCATCCCACTGGAGCTAGAGAATTTGAGTCATCTTAATGTGTTGAGCCTTGCTGATAATAATCTTATGGGTTCAATCCCACCAACATTAGGCAATTTGACGGAGCTTACCTTTCTTTGTCTCAATGGTAATGTTCTTTTCGGTCACATTCCTAATGAAATCGGAAATCTCCACGCTATGCTTGACTTAGAGCTAAGTAGAAATCAGCTCACCGGCCCAGTTCCTTCTTCTTTGGGTAACTTGACCTACCTAAAATATTTGTTTCTCTACTCCAATTACCTTTATGGTTCAATTCCTTCTTCTTTGGGTAACTTAACAAAATTAACCAGTTTGGACCTTTCAAACAATGAATTAACTGGTCATATCCCGTCATTTGTTGTAAAGCTTGAACAACTCATGGATGTAGGCCTTTCTTTGAACAACTTCACTGGTGTTTTAGACTTAGGAATCTTTTCGACACTGGAAAATCTACAAGTCCTTCGCCTTACAGTTGAGCTAAATCTAACATACAACAGTATGAATCACACATTTCCAAAGCTTAAGATTTTGGACTTGCCTTCCTGCAACTTGATTGAGTTCCCTCCTTTTCTGAACTCTTCAAAAATGCTAAAACGATTAGATCTCTCTGAAAACAAGATTGGCGGTCAGATACCGAGATGGTTTTGGGATGTAGGGAAAGGTACCCTAGAGTATCTTGATATTTCTAGTAATCTTATTGAGGGAAGCATACAACAATTTCCTTGGAAAGAGTTGATCAAGGTTGACCTTAGCCACAACTTATTCCAGGGCCCGCTTCCAATTCCACCACTCCCTGTGCTCTCCTTTTGGGCCACCGACAACAACTTCAGTGGAGAGATTCCATCTTCCATTTGCAAATTAAGTTCCCTTGTATATCTAAGCTTGGCTCGTAACAATCTCTCTGGCTCTATTCCACAGTGTTTGGGAAATTTAACCAACCTTTGGGATCTAGACTTGACTGCCAATAAGTTTGAAGGGACATTTCCACGGTCTCTAAACAATTGTGTATCATTGACCTCTCTAAACATCAGTTACAACAAAATCAACGACACTTTTCCAAAGTGGTTGCTAGAAGCACCCTCATTATCGGAAGTGGATCTTCAATTTAATGAATTTCATGGCCAAATCAATCCTCCAATTGCTCCATTTCATCCCTCCGAGCTTTTTAGTTTTTCCATATCAAACAATAATTTAGGGGGTCAATGGCCCGAAGAATATTTCCTCCATAGCTTGAATCTATGGAGGGTTGATCTATCCAACAACAGATTTGAAGGTCCTCTTCCGATTCCACCACCCACCGCTGCCTTCTATTCCATTGCAAACAACAAGATTGGTGGCAAGGTTTCCCCTTTGATATGCAATGCCACTAAGCTCATAGTCCTTAACTTGTCCAATAATAGTTTGATGGGCACTTTGCCAGAGTGCTTGATGAGCTTTAGCAAAGATCTCTCCATCCTCAACCTCCGCATGAACACGATTCACGGTGTGATCCCTAGAAAATTTGTTGAGGATAGCAACCTAAGGACCATTGACCTCAGTCGGAATCGATTTGAAGGGACATTGCCGCGGTCCTTACTACATTGTGAAAAATTGGAAGTTTTAAATCTTGGCAACAATAGAATGAAAGATACATTCCCCGATTGGTTGGGAACCCTTCCCAAGCTACAAGTTCTTGTTTTGAGGTCCAACATGTTCCATGGCTTCATGAGTAGTCCAAGAGAAGCTCGCTCATTTTCTGAATTACACATTTTCGACCTATCCGACAACAATTTGAGCGGTCCTTTACCGGTTAGATATATTATGAAGCTCACTGCCATGATGAATCGGGATAAAAGACAAGGCAAGCTGCAGTATATGGGAGATGGTAATTATCAAGATTCAATCACGGTGACCATGAAAGGACTGGAGATATGGTTGGTGAAAATTCTGACAGTTTTCACAAGTATCGACTTATCGTGCAACCATTTTGGTGGGCAGCTTCCCAGGGATATTGGAAACCTAAAGTCGCTCAAAGGGCTAAACTTTTCCCACAACAATCTCACGGGCTATATCCCTCTATCTACTAGCAATTTGACTGAACTCAAATGGCTAGACCTCTCTTCAAACAAGTTCACTGGAAGGATTCCTCAAGAACTAGCAGATCTGACGTCTCTTGCATTCTTGAACCTCTCGGAGAATCAGCTTATCGGACCTATTCCTCGAGGAAGGCAATTCAACACATTCAAGGGTGACTCGTTTGCCGAGAATCCTGGACTATGCGGATTTCCATTGCCAGAGACATGCACAAACAATTCACGAGAAATTCCACCAGTAACCATTCTTCGAGAAAATGATACGGGGCACGGACGCTGGTTTGAGTGGAGAGCCATATTGATGGGTTATGGGTGTGGAACCATAGGTGGAGTCTCTCTGGGATACATCGTTCTTGGATCAAGAAAATTTGAATGGCTCATGGGGTCACTTGAGAGGAAATGAGCTAATATGAGAAAGAAGTGGAGGAGGAATGTTCATAGATCTTATTGAAGATGAGAATCTTGACTGTTCATTCTTTGCATTGTAAGATGATGAGTAAATCTGTTGAACTGCCATGAGACTGGTTAAATGCTTTTTATTTTGGCCTTTTTACCATTTAAGTGTAGTCTCATTCAAGTAAACAAAGTGAGATCTAATTTTCCTCATCTGCAAGATTTTGAAATCCTCGGCTAGATGTATGCCTAAATTTTAAACGCAAACATATAAATTTATTAAATGGGAAAGTTTTGATAGAAGACCCCGCTTTTGCGATTCTGATCCCCAATATTTAAAATCTATGGCATCATTGATAAATCAAATGCATAATGACATATTAAACTCATGCCACCGGTATTGTACTTGTGCTCTCAAGTCTTACTTTGTAAACTTTTGCATGCTTCTAGCTCTATTGAAGCAATCTCTATCCATTGTTGCCAAATTGGAAAGAAAGGAAGAACATATCCCTGAGGACATATGGAAAATAACATGTTTTGCTTTTCCTCTCTCTTGCAACCAGCTTCAGGAGTAATTGCTTGACTTACACACGTTAAAAATTCTTTTGTTAACTCAGTAGAAGACTTGCTTGAACTTTAATTGACTGCAATTGGCCTAGGAACAAGTTGATTGACAAAGATTATGAAATGAACACAAAATTTCAAGATAGTGATCTTTGAAAACTTGTTATCTTCATTGCTTGCATCGTGTATGCATGCAGTTACCAACAATAAGCAAAGTCTTAAAACAACTGTTACATTGAATGTACAATTGTGGCTATTGCACAACGAATCACTGCGGTTCTTATTTGAGAGGACATAGTTATCTTAGATTATGAAATGAACACGGAATTTCAAGACAGTGATCATTGACAACTTGTTATCTTCATTTCTTGCATCTAAATCTTGTATGCATGTGGTTACCAACAATATACAAACTCTTAGAATGGCCCTTATATTGATTGTACAGTTGTGGCTGTTGCACATCGGATTGTTGCGGTTCTTGTTTGAGGGGACATAGTTGTCTTAGATTATGGTAAATATCTTTTAACAATTTCTTTTTGGCTTTGTGGTTGGAATTTTGCATTAATTGTCTTCTACATCTGCATTACAAAGGTTTTTGAGGAATATATGCATAGTTCTAAAAAAAGATTGTTAGATTTCCCACCTTTCGACAACTAATGGGTCTTTTCAGAAAATGTCGGAAAAGAAAGCTTTTCCGACAACTAATGTATCTCACACTATTTTCCTCTTTAATGGCATCATATCCCATTTTTATCGAGTCTTAGGGTGCATTTGGTTCAGTATTTCTAATGGGCTTTCAGCCTACAAACCCTTGAGGAAATGTTGGATTGTTTGGCAACCATTTTGAATAAACTTTCAAATGAAAGCCAACATTAGGAAGGCTGAAAGTCATATGCTAGTAGAGACTAGCTTTGAGCTTTCAGCATTTGACCAAATGCTAAAACTTTTTTTTTCCCTAAAACTATCATCACTCATTCTTTAAATTTCTAATTTTGCCCTCATTTTTATTTTTTTAAATGCCAAAATAATGCTAAAAAAATCAAGTTATATAAAAGCTAAAACAAAAATTAAATATCCCTTACCAAAAAAATTAAATTAAATATATTTTGGTTTTTAAATACTTAAATATTTGATTTTTTTAGCATATATATTTGATTTTTTTAGCATTGTTGTCAAAAATTATATTTAAAAAGTTGCATACATTAATTTTTTCAATTTTTAACAAATAAAAATTAAAAAATTCCAACGAAGAGTTTGGTCCTTTTTAAATATATATTTGATTTTTTAGCATTATTTTCAAATTTATATTTAAAAATTTGCATACATTAATTTTTCAATTTTAAACAAACAAAAATTAAAAAAATTTGACAACGAATTTGGTCTTCTTTTTTTTTAAATTATTATATGTATTTGATTTTTTTGGCATTATTGTCAAATTTTATATTTTAAAACTTGCATACATTATTTTTTTAATTTTAAAAAAATAAAATTAAAAATTCGGATGAAGGGTTTGGTCTTTTTTTATATAAAAAAATTATATATATATATATATATATGTATTTGATTTTTTTAGCATTATTTTCAATTTTATATTTAAAAAAGTTGCATACATTTTCTTTTCAATTTTAAACAAATAGAAATTAAAAAAATTCGACAAAGGATTTTGTCTCTCAAACGGCATTTCTCTCAAAGTTGCCTCTTAAGGCATAATTTGCCAAACGACCTTTGCATTTATCTAAAGTCCTTTAGGCTAAATTGCTTTGCATTTTCCTAATGGGCTTTTAAAATGCTGAACCAAATGCATCATTAATATGTTGATCCCCTACCTAAACCTTGAAAATGTTTCCCAAATGTCCAATAACAATATTTCGTCTCCTCCTCTAGTCACATTCTCTCCCGTTTGTTCAACAACCATCTCACATCCAGTCTTCTTCTTTTACATCTCATATATCTTACAATAACCACATCACCTAATGCTTCCCAGATTCTCATCTCCTCCTATGCTTGTCCCTCGTAACACAATTCATCCGGTTACTCTTAAGCTAAGTCATTTTTAAAGCACGCATTATGGGCATGGACCATTCGTTTTTCTTTGTTGGCTAAAAGAAAATAAAGAAGATCAAGCTCGTTTGTTTAGATTTGCCAAAAGGTAAAATGTACTTTTTTGCATACCCCCCAAAACTTTGGGAATAGTATAAAAATTTCAAAATTGTATGCACGTGTTACGAGGATTCGAGTGTTTCGGATTTGAAAAAAAAAATGAAAAGTGCAAAAATTGCAAGATTCAAATTGAGTAGAAAACAAATAATGAATATGAATCTTACAAGCCAATCTGATCTAAATATGGGAAGAAGACCGAGAGAGTGTGCGTTCTCTTCTTTGTTGCACGAAGCAATGGCTAGGGCATCTTTTGTGAGTAAAAAGAGTAGAGAAGTGGGACATTAGCTGCAAGTAACTGTTCATGGGTACCATCGAGTTCTCCAATTTTTATTCGTGGACAAAATCTAAGTCTAAAGATATAATCTCCGGTTTACAATTTATCCCTGCTTCTTGTGAGAACTTATTTATTTTCTTTTTTCAAGGGATAATATCAAAACCATAAAAAAGCAAGACATGATCTGCTTTTGGTTTAATATATAGGTCAGTGTCGAGACACACGAGACTTGTGTGCATGATAGCCGGCATCTTTTGAAATTGAGTGATTATTTAATATAAGCTACTTCTTTTCACTTTTGTAGAGAAAAGAATAAGTTTTTTCAGAAATTGAGTGATTACTTAATTAAGTTGATGTGGGGCAGATAGTTATTATAGATGTGTAAATTGAGTGGTCACTTGATGAAGAGAAAGTTGTGAGTAGCTGTTGAAATCCAATTTTGGCGACCCGGCGAACCATCTCTACTTAAAAAAAAAGGGAAAAATAAAGAAAAGAAAAATTGGATCGGGCCGGTTCGACCCTGCCCGCTTGGGCCCAGCTCATGACTCGGCACCCGCTCGGCTTGTCCCTTCTCCAGCGCGCGTCCAGCCCGGCCGCTCCTCCCTTTCTTTTCTCTTACTCGGCCACGCTCCGTCGATCTTCCTCACGATACGCGGCCGTCGCGCTCTTCACCGCTCATCGCCCTGCTTCTCCCGCGATCGCACCAAAGCTTCTGTTCACCCATGTTTTCTTGACAATAGTACTCGAAGAGCTCGACTCTTATCCATCCTCCTTCACCAGTTCCGACCTCCGACGTAACATGAAACTCGCTCCCTTCTGCTCGGGTTCATGGCTTAAGGTCTGGCTCAAGATCTGTTCGTTGGCTGTGACTTCGATCCTTAACAACGATCGGAGCTTCCATCGTCGATCCAGTTGCTGGTCGCTGCTTCGTTTCGGTCAATTAACAATGCAACGCTCTTACCCTGTTGTCCTTTTTTTCTGGTGAGCCGAGATAGTAAGTTTCAATTTAGGATCGAATCAACTTTTTCCGAGTCCATGTTAACGATTCGACATATCCCGGACTGTTTTTTGTGTCGATTTAATCTGAGTTCGTCGATGCTCAGTTTTATTTTCACGAAGGGAAAACGCACACACACGTTTAGGGAAGAGAGGAGGATTCGCTGTAGAGGACTCTCGTTCTCTCCTGCTCGTGGCTCTCATCGACTCGCAGCCACCGGCAGCTTTTGCTCAGCACGGCCGTTCGTAATCGGTCGCTCGGTCATCGCTCCTCCCGCTCATGCCGTTACTTCTCGCTCGCAGCGATGGAGGGCGAGAATTCCTTTCTCAACTCTGAAGCACCTATATTCTGCTCCACCTCCATGTCCCTGGTCGTAGTTTGTCCGATTGCAGACTCCGCCTCGTCGGAAAGGTTCGACACAAGCTTTCCGAGCTTTCAGTCACTAAACTGTCTCGTGGATTTCTGGTTTTCTCTTGTTCGGATGAAATTTGGTCCAAGTCTTCAGAAAATGAAGCCGAGCATAATCTTTCTCTCCCTCTCTGCTGTCCTCCCCCCGCTCTCCACGCGAGGCTTAGCTTGGAGCCGTATCATCTCCTTCGAGATTGTACACGATTTCAAGGTTCAAGTGAGGGTGCTGAGTTCACTGATTCTTTTGGCTTGATGGGAGAGTTGAGATGAAACGGCGATTTTGAGTGACGCACGTTCTGTTTGACATATTGTCCGAGAGAGGTTTTACTTTTACACTCGTGCTCGGACTTGGTGGACTCGTCCTTTCAATTTTTAAGCAAGCCCTATCGTGAACCTTTAGGAGCATAACCGGGAAGCTGAGTCGAGTCAAATTGCGAGTCGGATTTGGCGATCCAGATCATCGCCATGGTTGCAGCTGAATGCAGGAATGAGTAGTTGTTTCGGACGCTGTTGCTGCTGTCGCTGCATCGTCTCGAGAGCTCACGTTCGCGTTGAGGACATTGACCATTAAAGCTAAGTCCAATGCTCTCGATCTCTTGGATTTTCCGTAGCGTCACGTATGAATGTTGCTGGCTTTGTTTAAAGCTCGTCGTTTCCATTTTTTTGTTCTCCTTCGAATGGGCTTTTAATAGTTGGGCTTGAGCGGGTTTGGTAATTTTGGGGTTGATTTAGTCTAGGTGAGTTGGGCCTGGTCCTCAATTTTATGAGTCAACTTAATGTATTTGGGTTGGGCTTGCTTTGGTAGGCCCAATCTTATCTTTGGCCCACGCTTTGTGTACCTAGAACCGTGAGACCAGACCCATTTCTAAATAATTTTATCATACGCGACTTCATTCCAATGGATAGAACTTTGTGAGCAACTTCATCCTTGGATGGTTACTGAAACCGATAGAGATTCTCGGTCTCTTTCGACCTTTTGAACACTCATGTCCATTATCCTTTTTGATACTTCGAATGCAGTTTATGAGGAATTTTTCTTTTACACAGCATCTGAAAGTACGAACAAAGATGCAAAATTGAAGTAATCAAGGACACCCTTGTATGGAACCTCAATATCATCACCTGTGTTGTTAGTTTTTGTAACTGTAACATACTTGACAAGCATTTTATCAAACTTAAAAGATATTTCATCAGTTTATCTTAATTGAGAATTGTAATTAGAATTTCCATAGCATCCATTTCCTGTGAAACTAGAAGACTCGAATGGCTTGCGAGAACTGCGAGAAAGATGGAGGAAAGGGAAGTCAAATGGATGAAGAAGCCAAAGGAGAAGGCATAAGATTTCATGGACCATGAAATTGTTGAGAAGATGTCCAATTTAATTGTTCGCCATGTAGATCAAGGAATGGAAAAGTCGTCGGCTTGAAATGTCATTCAGAGATTGCATCTTTTACTTGCAGCGCAATAGTAGATTTTGGACTTGTACCTATCAACTCACTTGTCTACAATAGTAAAAAATGGTATTAGAGATTCAAGGTTATTTTACCGGAAAATGTTCATAAATGACTATTTTCTTCATTACGGATTATTCAATTTCGTCTACCAGACGGTATAACTAGAGCCACACGTTTCTATGAAATGAGAATTGCCACAATAAACTTGACTAACTCATCATTCAAAAAAAGTGGGGAAGGCTTTTGCATCGTGTACATGTAGAAAAATCCGATTTCATGCTAGATATGATATTTCAAGTAAAAACAATTAATAAAATTCAACATTCTAGCACTAATTTGTCAATGCCCATTTAGAATGGATGTCCTGAAAACTCTTCCACTATCCTTTTTGCGTTTAGCCAAGGAAGAAATTTTATGGCACTAAGAATTTTCCACACCCAAGTAAACCCCAACAAAGACTTTGACCTCAACAATCACATTTGATGAAGACTTTGACTTCTTAACGATTCTAATTAAACAAACTGCTATCTTAGAGGCATTGTGCTCGACCAAAAAATATGGATTTCTACAAGTCCCTCTATTTTCTATATGATGAAAATTGTCATCATATTCACGCAATATTATGAATTATTCAAAGTTGTATACCAAACAATGATTACGAGTCACACATATCTTAGAAATGAAAATTGCCACCATAAACTTGACCAAATGCCTTTCAAGAAAAGCGGAGAAGGCTTCCATATCTTGGATATGTAGAAAATCTTATTTCATGCTTGATATGATATTGCAAATAAAAACAATTAATAAATTCAACTTTCTAGCACTAATTTGACAATGCTCATCTAGAATGGATGCTCTGAAAACTCCTCCACCATCCTTTATGTGTTCAACCAAGGAAGAGTTGTATGTACATGTTAATATGCACACATTATGAGGGTTTCAAATGTTTTGGATTTAAAAGGAAAAAAAGGAAATGTGTAGAAATCGCAAGATTCAAATTAAGTATAGGAAACAAATAATGAATAGTGGATCTTGGACTTGTACCTATTATCTCACTTGTCTACAATAGTAAACGGGGGTATTAGAGATTCAAGGTTATTTTATCGGAAAATGTTCATAAATGATTATTTTCTTCATTACGAATTATTCAATTTTGTCTACCAAATGGTAATACTCAGAGCCACACGTTTCTATGAAATGAGAATTGCCATCAAAGACTTTACTAACTCGTCATTAAAAAAAAGTGGAGAAGGCTTCCGCATCGTGTACATGTAGAAAAATCCTATTTCATGCTAGATATGATATTTCAAGTTAAAACAATTAATAAAGTTCAACATTCTAGCACTAATTTGACAATGCCCACCTAGAATGGATGCCCTGAAAAATCTTCCACCGTCCTTTTTGCGTTTAGCCAAGGAAGAAATTCTATGGTACTAAGAAGTTTCCACACCCAAGTGAACCCCACCAAAGACTTTGACCCCAACAACGACATTTGATGAAGACTTTGACTTCTTAACGATTCTAATTAAGTATACTGCTACTTAGAGGCATTGTGTTCGACCAAAAAACATGGAATTCTAGAAGTCCCTATATTTTCTATATAATGGAAATTGCCATCATATTCACACAATGTTATGAATTATTCAAAGTTGTATACCAAACAATGATTACCAGAGTCACACATACCTATGAATTGAAAATTGGCACCATAAACTTGACCAATATGCCTTTCAAGAAAAGCAAAGAAGGCTTCCATATCTTGGATATGTAGAAAAATCATATTCCATGCTTGATATGATATTGCAAGTAAAAACAATTAATAAAGTTCAATTTTCTAGCACTAATTTGATAATGCCCATCTAAAATGGATGCTTTCAAAACTCCTCCACCGTCCTTTATGCGTTCAGCCAAGAAAGAGTTGTATGTACATGTTAATATGCACACGTTATCAGGGTTTCGAATGTTTTGGATTTAAAAGGAAAAAATGAAATTTGCAGAAATCGCAATATTCAAATTAAGTAGAAAACAAATAATGAATAGTAAATCTTGGACTTGTCCGTATCATCTCACTTGTCTACAATAATAAACAAGGGTATTAGAGATTCAAGGATTTTTTATCGAAAATGTTCGTAAATGATTATTTTCTTCATTACGGATTATTCAATTTTGTCTACCAAACGGTAGTAACCAGAGCTACGCGTTTCTATGAAATGAGAATTGCCGCCATAGACTTAACTAACTCGTCATTCAAAAAAAGTGGAGAAGACTTCCATATCGTGTACACCACATCGTGTACATGTAGAAAAATCCTATTCCATGCTAGATATGATATTTCAAGTTAAAACAATTAATAAAGTTCAATATTCTAGCACTGATTTGTCAATGCCCATCTAGAATGGATGCCTTGAAAACTCTTCCTTTGTCCTTTTAGCATTTAGCCAAGGAAGAAATTCTATGGCATTAAAAATTTTCCACACCCAAGTAAACCCCACCAAAGACTTTGACCCCAACAACGACTTTCTTGAGGATTTTGACTTCTTAACGATTCTAATTAAGTGCATTGCTATCTTAGAGGCGTTGTGCTTGACCAAAAGCCATGGAATTCTACAAGTCCCTCTATTTTCTATATAATGATAATTGCCACCATAGTCATGCAATATTATGAATTATTCAAAGTTGTATACCGAACGGTGATTACTAGAGTCACACATATCTATAAAATGAAAATTGCCATCATAAACTTGACCAATACGCCTTTCAAGAAAAGCGGAGAAGGCTTCCATATCTTGGATATGTAAAAAAATCATATTTCATGCTTGATATGATATTGTAAGTAAAACCAGTTAATAAAGTTCAACTTTCTAGCACTAATTTGACAATGCCCATTAAGAATGGATGCTCTGAAAACTCCTCCATCGCCTTTTATGCGTTCAGCCAAGGAAGAGTTGTATGTACATATTAATATGCACACATTATGAGGGTTTCGAATGTTTCAAAGTTAAAAGGAAAAAACGAAATGTGCAGAAATCACAAGATTCAAATTAAGTAAAAAACAAATAATGAAAAGTAGATCTTGGTCTTGTAACTATATTCTCACTTGTCTACAATAGTAAATTGGGGTATTAGAGATTCAAGGTTATTTTACTAGAAAATCTTAAAATCTTCATAAATGATTATATTCTTCATTATGGATTATTCAATTTCATCTACTAGACGATAGTAACTAGAGCCATGCATTTCTATGAAATGAGAATTGCCGCCATAGACTTGACTAACTCGACATTAAAAAAAAGTGGAGAAGGCTTCCGCATTGTGTACAAGTAGAAAAATCATATTTCATGCTAGATATGATATTTCAAGTTAAAACAATCAATAAAGTTCAACATTTTAGCATTAATTTGTCAATGCCCATGTAGAATAGATGCCCTGAAAACCCTTCCACTGTCCTTTTAGCATTTAGCCAAGGAAGAAATTCTGTGGCACTAAGAATTTTCCATACCCAAGTAAACCCCACCAAAGACTTTGACCCCAACAACGACATTTAACAAAGACTTTGACTTCTTAACGATTCTAATTAAGTGCACCGCTATCTTAGAGGCGTTGTGCTCTACCAAAAAAACATGGAATTCTACAAGTCCCTGTATTTTCTGTATAATAAAAATTTCCATCATAATAACGCAATGTTATGAATTATTCAAAGTTGTATGCCGAACGGTGATTACCAGAGTCACGCATATCTATGAAATAAAAGTTGCCACCATAAACTTGACCAATATGCCTTTCAAGAAAAGCGAAGAAGGCTTCCATATCTTGGATATGTAGAAAAATCATATTCCATGCTTGATATGATATTGCAAATAAAAAAAATTAATAAAATTCAACTTTCTAGCACTAATTTGATAATGCCCATCTAGAATGGATGCTTTGAAAACTCCTCCACCATCCTTCATGCCTTTGGCCAAGTAAGAGTTGTATGTGCATGTTAATATGCACACGTTGTCGCGACCTGATTTTTTCGGGTAGGCGAACCATCTAAAACTAGGTTAATGGATTGTTAAGCCTAGACTTAACTCGGGCTCTCCCAAGCCCATACCAATTCGCGACTTAGGTTCAAGTTCTTAACATGCAAATGATATTTCAATCAGGAGTCGCCACTAATCTATTTTTGGTGGGTCGATTAGAAACCCAAGTAAAATAATGAGAGAATTACTTTACTCCTACGAACCAGAGATTAAGGGTACAAGGACTTGATTACATTAGATTTCTCTAATGCCCTTTCGGTACCATTTTTTTTATTTTCAAAAATGTTTGGCAATTGAATTGATTTTAAACTATCTCCCTAACATGTGAGGTGATCATACGGGTGTGCAAACCACCAATTTAATACCCAATAAAGCAATTAAATAATGTAGAATTTACCTAAAAGCAACGAAAGCAAGCATCTGCAGTGTTAAATTAAAATCAACATCAACAACCCTAGATATGGTTTCTAATTAACAAGCAATTACTCAATTTTTGTTTTCACTTTATTTAATGAGAATCATGCGATGCATGCTAATAATCTAATATGACATGGCAACATGACCTAAACTATATGACATGAATAAATGCAATAATCAAATGCAATCTAAATGACCTAATTCTAATGACATGCAATGCGATGCAATGACATACAAAATTATTTAACCTAAAATGACATGCAGCATACAATTTAGTATGCGAGCTATATGTCACGCGACATTTATTAAATGACATAATATAATGACGGGCAATTTCTAATTAGAAATGAACCTAACAATAATCACTAAAATGACGTGCATTTCATGGATTTAATTCTATATAACGTGCACATGATTTTTTCTATTCTAAAAATGCAATCTATTCCTGGAAATTGCAACTAATTTATCCTAAGACATTATCTAAATCTAAGATGCAATTTATCTAAAAAGATGATCTAAATTTAAAATGAAACATGCAATTCTAATCTAAAATGCACAATGATTTTCTTGTGTTTTTATTTAAGAAATTCGAAATTAAAACTTCACATAATTAGACATGCAATTCAAATAAAATACTAACAACCTAAATGAATCACTTTCTTTTTTTGGATTTTTTTTATTTTTTTAAATTCGGAATAAAATCCCTATTCTAGATATGCAAGATAACAAGAAATATTCCAAAACAAACTAAATTCTAATTCAAATATTTTTTAGATTTTTAGTGGTTTTAAAAAACAAGCAATTATCAACTAAACATTAAATCTAAACAATCAAGATATTTAATCAAATAAAGGATTAAAATAATCGAAAAAATAACCTGTTGTCTCACAGGTCAAATTAGCGATTATCCTAACCCTAATTATCACAGCAAAGAGATCAAAATAATTACAAATATGATCCAAAGTCTTACGGACCAAATTAAATAATTATCGTGATTTAACAATTAAAATCTCACTAAAAAACCCAACAATTAGAATAATTAAAAAAAATGATCCAATGTCTCTCGGATCAAATTAATAATTATAATAATTCCAGACAAAATCTCTGCAGATAATGCATACTAAATTCACAAATATTAACATCAAATATTACAACTTAAATAGATAAACTAAAATGAAATAAAATAGAATAAACTAAATAAAAGAAAAAGCTAAACCACCTAAAGAAAGAGGGGCTTGCTGCGGCGTTGATGGGCGCCGGACGGGCGGTGGCCGGCGTCGGGTCGAGCAGCGAGAGGGGTCCTGGATCGGCTCGGGCTGCAACGGCGTCGTCGTTCGGGCGGAGCTGCAGGAGACGGTGGCTGGCGAGGTCGCGGGCGGATCGGGGACAGGCGACGCAAGGCGGGGCTCAGCGTCGGGGCTCGTAGACGGAAACCGGCGGCTACGTCGGCGCGGGGGGAAGGCGGAGGCGCGGCGGAGCTTCACGGGTCGTCGAGTTAGGCGACGAGCAGTGACCAGCGAGCAAGGGACGTCGGATCACTGGATTTGCGCTGGGCGATCGTGGTGCGCTTCGGCTGGGGGCAGAACAGAAGCGGCGTCGCGGTGCAGCAAGGCAGTGGCTTCGTCGGACTGGCGGAGCTCCAGCGTCGGCGGGGCGGAGGCGAGCGGGGGCGCTGGGACGGCGACGCGGCGGCACGGGGAAGGTTGGCTCGGCGGCGGCGCGATTCTGGGTCGCCGGTGGCTCGGCGGCCGGTGCAGGCAAGCGACACGGGCAGACCCCCACGAGGAAGATGAACAGTCGTGGGGGTTTTTTTTTTTTTTTCGGTTTTTCTCTCTGCAGCAACCTGCTGCACGTCTCTCTCACGTCCCTTTTTCTCTGCCCCCTGTGTACTTTCTGCAGCTTCTCTTTTTCTTTTCTTTTTTGAAATTTTTTTCCAGAGAAGCCCCCCAACAAAACCCTACGTACACACTCCTCTTTTATAGGCCAAGACAAAATGCAATCATTTTGTGAATATTTCATCTACGAAAAGATTGTCTATAACCTCCTAATCACCAAAATATTTTTTTTTTTTGGTAAGGTAAGAATATCCTAATCACCAAAATATTTTATTCTCCTTATCTCCTAAATATTTTCTACTGATTTTTGAAGATAAGATCATAATCCCGATTTTCTTAAATTAGAAAATCCTCATTTCAAATCTCAATTTCGGAAAATGGGCTTGGGCCAATTTGTACTCTTCATGGGCTTAGTTCGATCTGTCAATTTAAAACTTAAAAACACCAATTCGACCCATCCACCATCGGTCCAGTAAATAAAATGCAAACTAAATGTAGCTATGCAATTAATATTTTTTTTCAGGGATAAAAATTAACCCCTAATTTTTTATGCAATAAATGACTAAATAGATCGCCAAAATTTATGTGTCAACAGCTGCCCCTTTTTTAAGGTAAGCTCGAAGAGGTTGCCTTCAAAGACAATTGAGATCTAAATTTTGACCATGCAAATGCACTTGAATGATTTTTTTTTTTTTTGTCGGAAAATGAATTCCATTTTTAATGCAATTTATATGATGCATAGAAATGCTAATGCAAATGCATGATGTCAAAGGAAAGAAACGTACCTACAATTACTTACCAATTAGTGCGGTAAAGCATTTTGAGGTACATGATAAATCCCTATTTACTCCACAAGTGCCCAACTCTCACTCGGGTTCCTTGAAAAGCGTAATAGGTAAGAACATTCACATCCAAAGTGAAATGTTCTACGGAAAAAAATTGAGACATCTAGATCCGGAGGCGAGATGTCAAGATTTTTTGAAAATCTCAAAATACCTAAATCCAGACTAAGGTATAATGAGAATGATTGACAAACATTCACATCCAGAGTGAAAAGTTTGAATAAAAATAATCAAGACATTCAGGTCCAGACAGAGATGTCACGATTTTAGAAGCTCGAAATACTTAGATCCAGACTAAGTATAACGAGAATGGTCGAAAAACATTCACATCCAGAGTGAAACATTCAACGAAGAGAATTGAGACATCTAGATCCAGACTGAGATGTCGAAATTTTGGAATGCAATTTGTATGCAAATGGTAAAGGAACTTACCTAGAATAACTTACCTTCAAATAGGGTAGAGTGATTCAAGATAGTTGGTGTTATATGTCCAGGACCCGTACCATTTTACGGTCGCCCAGAATAGTAACATGGCTTTGTAAAGAAACTGCTTTCCCAAGGCTCGTACCATTCTACGGTCGCCTAGTATGACAGTGTTTGGTTGTGTCTAGGACTCGTACCATTATACGGTCGCCTAAACGGAGATTTACCTTCTAGGACCCGTACCATTCTACGGTCGCCTGAATAGGGAAATGGGTTTTGTCTAGGACTCGTACCATTCTACGGTCGCCTAAACGGGGATTTACCTTCCAAGACCCGTACCATTCTACGGTCGCATAAATAGGGAAATAGGTTTTGTCTAGGACCCGTATCATTCTACGATCGCCTAAACGGGGATTCACTTTTTAGGACTCGTACCATTCTACGGTCGCCTTGACGGAAAATTGATTTTTCAGGACCCGTACCATTCTACGGTCGCCTAAACGAGGTTTTGCTTGGCTAGGACCCGAACCATTCTTCGGTCGCCTAGCCTTTGCAATAGAGATCAACTGACCAGGACTCGAACCATTCTTCGGTCGCCTTAATCAGATTGAATCTAGAGGAAAATCTTTGGGGGACAACTCAGTCGAGTGTCGATTAAAAGGGACTTTGGGCTACAAAAGCACGCCAGGTCAATGAAAGAGATTCTAGGCTACGAAAGCACGCCGGGTTAAGAACTCTGGGCTACGGAAGCACGCCAGGTCTATTAAAGGCGACATCGAGCTACGGAAGCACGCCGAGTCTATTAAAAGGGACACTGGGCTATGAAAGCATGCCAGGTCAAGAAAGGGACATCGAGCTACAGAAGCACGCCGAGTTGATAAAGATGAGAACTCTGGGCTACGAAAGCACACCAGGTCAATATAAATGGACACCGGGCTACGAAAGCACGCCGAGTCGATAAAGAGGGACTCTGGGCTACAAAAGCACGCCAGGTCAATATAAAGGGACATCGGGCTACAAAAGCACGCCGAGTCGATAAAGAAGGACTCTGGGCTACGAAAGCACGCCAGGTCAATATAAAATGACATCGGGCTACAAAAGCATGCCGAGTCGATAAAGAGAGACTACAGGCTACGAAAAGCACGCCGAGTTCGATAAAATGGACTGCGGGCTACGAAAGCACGCCAAGTCAAGAAAGAGACATCGGGCTACGGAAGCACGCCGAGTCAATGAAAAGGACTCTGGGCTACAAAAGCACGCCAGGTCAAGAACTTCGGGCTATAGAAGCACGTCGGGTCTATTAAAGGCGACATCGGGCTATGGAAGCACGCCGAGTCGATGAAAATGACTGCAGGCTACGAAAGCACGCCAGGTCTATTAAAGGCGACATCAGGCTATGGAAGCACGCCGAGTCTATTAAAAGGGACTCTGGGCTACGAAAGCACGCCAGGTCAATAAAAAAGGACTCTGGGCTACGAAAGCATGCCAGGTCAATATAAAGGACACCGGGCTACGAAAGCACGCCGAGTCAATAAAGAGGGACTCTGGGCTACTAAAGTACGCCAGGTCAAGAACTCCGGGCTACGGAAGCACGCCGGGTCTATTAAAAGCGACATCGGGCTACAGAAGCACGCCGAGTCGATATAATTGGACAACTTGACCAAGTCAAGTGTCGATGTACTTGAGAGAGAATACCTGCACAATGACAAGTATTTTAGAGTATGGTAGAGATATACTTACTGATGATATCTACGATTCTTTGGGATATGTCTTTTGGAATTTGGATATCTGTGGAGGTCTTTCACCTCTGGTGGAGGTTTCTCATCTTCTAATATCATGAAACATTCTGAAAGGAACTTGAATTACCTGTCATACATGATTTAGAGCAAAAACTGATATGCATTCATCAAAGAGATAAACCTAAGCCACTCTAGAATTCACATTTCAAATTTCAGTGAGGTTTTCATCAACTCAATCAGGGTTTATGCATAATGACATTTGCATCACCCAAATTTCCACTGGAGAGAATTATCATTTAAGACAATCTTCACTCATGACATAGATTTCCTAAAAATACTAAATGAGAGACTTTCGGTTAGATTGGACTTTCACTCACTCTCATTTAGAATTGCTATTTTATGAGAATCACTCAATTTTATCATATCGACATGGGTCTGAGTATTCTCGCAAGCGGTACGATCTTACCAATCTGAGAGGTCTTTAACAAGGACCATAATGTGGGCTTGGTCAACGGCTTAACAAAAGGACTCTTTGAGTCAAAGCTATTGAATGAACGGTCTTGTAATCATCTCCGGGTTTATAAGTCAAGAACCCTGCAAAAATGAAAAAGAAATAATATTGCTCGCACTTCTTCAAGAGATGCTTATAAACATATGAATTCCTACGTTAATTCAAATGCCATAATCTGAAGAGACTTTGTTAAGGGACGTAACGTAGGTTGGGTTCATGGGTTGAGAAATGAAAGGATCATTAGGCTCAAAATGTGTGCAAAAGGTGAGAGTTGATGATCATCTTGGAATTGCCACCAGTTTTCTTTTTCACCATCGGGGATTGTCTTGATGAAGTGCCCCATTGATTGTAAAAACTCAGCATTTGAGTTCTTTGACTATTGCTCCATTGGGATTCGATTCTTGTAAATGACAGTCACCTATCTTGACTCTTTTTCATCTATGGGCATTGGCCTTGCTTTTACCAGGCACACTACTTTTTCATGCCCCCTAGTTTTCATTCACTTTTTCACTTCTTTTTATGGGCATTGCCTTGCTTTTACCAGGCACACTGCTTTTTCATGCCCTTTAGTTCTATTTTGAATTCAATTCTTGCGCATAATGCATGCGTCAAGCAATTACACTTTGAATGACACTCAAACTTTTCAAGAGTCTTCATCTGCCTTTTGCCTTGCCCCAGTGTGGGGAATGACCATCAACTGGGTTTAAAAGAAATGAAATTGTAGGCTCAAGTGGGCTATGCAAATGATATAAGTGTATGGGATAGAGAAAGGAATGCTCTTCATCATCTTAAGGCACTTAAATTAACACATGAATTCAATGTAATAGCACGACTTGAAGATTGATGCAAGTGAGAGCAAGAAAATTTCAATTCATTTTACTCACCTCATGATGCAATTTTATCTCTTAGTTGCCCCGATGTGGGGTGATTCTTGACAGGGGTGATTTGAAAAGAATATCCATAAGTGTATGGGCTCAAAATGGTTAAGTAATGGATCACCTGTAGTGTTTGGGATAGAGAAATGAATTGCCTCTCATCATTTCGGTTGCCATACCTCTTGCGAGAGAACTCTTTACCTTATGGATATGAACCTTCCTACACTCATCTCACAAGTGTATGAATATGGGACTGTGTATAGGATAGGGTTTGCCTTTCATCATCCCGACTCGTCTTATTTAGTATGCTCAATCAATTCCACATCATTCATTAAATTAGTCCATCTTGATGTTCTTTAGTGGAATTTGTGGATAAAACATGTAAGAGTTATCATGCAAAATCCCTTTTTAAAAGAGTCCAACAGCTTTAAGCATGGAAAATTGTCAAATTCAAAACAATTTACCACACTAAAAAAAATGGTCTTAAACATTCATGTGGGGGATTATTTCACAATGGGATTGCCTCAGTAATGGATGCCCTTGGGTTGTCCTTATCAGTGAAAATCCACTTTTGCCCCTGCACAAGAGAATAAGCATCAATATGATACTATGCAACATCAAAGTGAATTCAAATTGCGTATCCATTTTGGCTCGAATCGAGATTTTATCTCAGTCGGGTCACTACCAAAACCTGTCATGCCCCCAATTTGTCAATTCTTTTACCAGGGAATGATGGTCCTCTTTTACTTGCCCCAAATCTGTTTTTCACTGCGAGTGCGCTCTAGGCCCGTTGATCACAATTCAAGTTTATGATCATTGAAACTTGATACGCTATTTTCAGATGTCACTTATCATAACAAGTGATAGAATTATGCTCTGAGACAAGAAGCAAATGAGTCAAACAAACAAATAGGTTTAATCTGCTACAAGCTTTGGAAAAATGTTTTTTTTTTTTGTTTTATTTTATTTTTTACAATGAAATGCTTTTTTTTTTTGTTTTCGAAAAGGTTTTTGGGAGGAAACATGAGAAAGTCCAGCCCTCAGGATTTCTCCGTGGATGATATTTTCTTTCATGGTTGGATATCGTCATTGGACTGGTTTGGAGTACCCCGTCATGTCCTCAAAATTTGAAATAAAATTGTAATTTCATTGAATCGAATCAAATGAAATACATTATTGGAATGAAAATTGTGATTCCTAACCCCTAAAAAGAGAAAACATCGAAAATGATTCCTAGAAAGCGAAAACTATTCCTAAAAAGCAATAAGAATTCCCACGTAGGGGAGGTGCAACCGAGCATGCCCCTAATTAAACAAGGAAAGTGAACTACTTAGGACCATGAATGATGTATGCTTGAGTTCTTCACCCTCCTTGCTCGTGTGATGCGAACCCTTCAAATCAGAGATTCTTCCTTCTAGATATGTCACGAGTCTCTTCATGGTGGCATCAAATTCAGCTACCTCGGAAAAATGAGACGATTCAAAAGTTCTCTTGGCTCTCTTCTTCGAGTCGCAGATTCTTATTGAAGATGGAGTACCTATGTCATCGCAGCCTTTTTGCTTGATGAGAAAAGTCACAGTAGCAAACAATTCATTGACTTGATTTTGGTGGTGTGCAATTTGCTTGTTCATATTGTCAATGATACGGTCCAGCGCCTCGTTTCGATCCGCCATTTTAGCTCTCGACCGTGTACGGATGGGTGAGCGAGATCGCTTCATAATCACCTAATAAAATAAATGGGAACATGTAAGCATGAAGTGTAAATAGAAAGTTAGTTCATGACAACCATTTAATTTTAGTCAAGAAAAGTCCACATATGAAGAGGATTTCCTAAAAACGGACTAGAAAAACAAAGATATGAGATGCCCCAATAGGGACAAAATTTCCTACTCATGAACTAGGAAGAGCCAAGATTTGAATTGAAAACAAATTTCCAAATTTTTTTATTTTCCAAATGATTAATCACATGGCAATTTCCTCATTTCAGTCATGAAAGGAATTAGATCAAATGATTATCCTGAATTGTCATGGGCGGACCAAAAGCGTGACAAAGTAAGTAAATCGCATAGTATAGAGATAGAAGACTTACTTCACCAAGGGAAATTAATGGCAATCACATAGACATGCACATGAGATGTGAGGATCGATTTCTGTCTAAATGGCTTAACAAGGTGGAGCTAAGAGGATAATCTGACCGTTGCAGTCTCGCATTAACGTGTCAGGTCCTCCTAATTTCGGCTCAGTCGAATGGAATACCCAATAATCACGTAATTTCGCGGATATGGACAAACACATTCGACACCATGAAAGAAATTTCGGGGAAGAGAAGGTCAACCTCTACATAGCAGTCTCGCTTTGGAGGAAGTATCATTCTCAACACCATCCTAGAAATCCTATCGCAGCCCAGGTTCGACCGCAGGTTGTGTGTGCAAATAGTGTGGTGCTAAAGCAATAAAGCATGCACAACAGTTTAAATGCAAACAACACTTCTATAATTTTAATTCAAACATTCATCCCTAACTCCAACCTGCAAGACAGGGGTTAGCAAAGACTACTCCCCTTATACCTCCCATGCAAGAACATTTAACACCTTAGAAATGTTAGGGACATACCGAGATCCTGTTGCCAAACAAAAATGTTTTTAAAAAGAAAAATTGGCCTAAGTCCACTAAGTGTTTTAACACAAGGTCCCCAGCGGAGTCGCCAAGCTGTCGCGACCTGATTTTTTCGGGTAGGCGAACCATCTAAAACTAGGTTAATGGATTGTTAAGCCTAGACTTAACTCGGGCTCTCCCAAGCCCATACCAATTCGCGACTTAGGTTCAAGTTCTTAACATGCAAATGATATTTCAATCAGGAGTCGCCACTAATCTATTTTTGGTGGGTCGATTAGAAACCCAAGTAAAATAATGGGAGAATTACTTTACTCCTACGAACCAGAGATTAAGGATACAGGGACTTGATTACATTAGATTTCTCTAATGCCCTTTCGGTACCATTCTTTTTATTTTCAAAAATGTTTGGCAATTGAATTGATTTTAAACTATCTCCCTAACATGTGAGGTGATCATACGGGTGTGCAAACCACCAATTTAACACCCAAGAAAGCAATTAAATAATGTAGAATTTACCTAAAAGCAACGAAAGCAAGCATCTGCAGTGTTAAATTAAAATCAACATCAACAACCCTAGATATGGTTTCTAATTAACAAGCAATTACTCAATCTTTGTTTTCACTTTATTTAATGAGAATCATGCGATGCATGCTAATAATCTAATATGACATGGCAACATGACCTAAACTATATGACATGAATAAATGCAATAATCAAATGCAATCTAAATGACCTAATTCTAATGACATGCAATGCGATGCAATGACATACAAAATTATTTAACCTAAAATGACATGCAGCATACAATTTAGTATGCGAGCTATATGTCACGTGACATTTATTAAATGACATAATCTAATGACGGGCAATTTCTAATTAGAAATGAACCTAACAATAATCACTAAAATGACGTGCATTTCATGGATTTAATTCTATATAACGTGCACATGATTTTTCTATTCTAAAAATGCAATCTATTCCTGGAAATTGCAACTAATTTATCCTAAGACATTATCTAAATCTAAGATGCAATTTATCTAAAAAGATGATCTAAATTTAAAATGAAACATGCAATTCTAATCTAAAATGCACAATGATTTTCTTGTGTTTTTATTTAAGAAATTCGAAATTAAAACTTCACATAATTAGACATGCAATTCAAATAAAATACTAACAACCTAAATGAATCACTTTCTTTTTTGGATTTTTTTTTTTTTTAAATTCGGAATAAAATCCCTATTCTAGATATGCAAGATAACAAGAAATATTCCAAAACAAACTAAATTCTAATTCAAATATTTTTTAGATTTTTTAGTGGTTTTAAAAAACAAGCAATTATCAACTAAACATTAAATCTAAACAATCAAGATATTTAATCAAATAAAGGATTAAAATAATCGGAAAAATAACCTGTTGTCTCACAGGTCAAATTAACGATTATCCTAACCCTAATTATCACAGCAAAGAGATCAAAATAATTACAAATCTGATCCAAAGTCTTACGGACCAAATTAAATAATTATCGTGATTTAACAATTAAAATCTCACTAAAAAGCCCAACAATTAGAATAATTAAAAAAATGATCCAATGTCTCTCGGATCAAATTAATAATTATAATAATTCCAGACAAAATCTCTGCGGATAATGCATACTAAATTCACAGATATTAACATCAAATATTACAACTTAAATAGATAAATGAATCTTCATTCAACGAAAGAGAACAAAGATATATTTCGAGTCTCTCAGTGAATAATGATCAAATGAGATACGAATTATGTAGTTCTGATTTTTCTGGTAAAATAAAAGAAGATAGGATTCTGATTATTCAGAACTTAATCGAATCATATCTATTGTTCATTGTAATCTCAAATATCCTACTACTTTCGACGAGAATTCTGATTTATTGGCAAAAAGGCGAAGAAATCGATTTCTTATTTCACTACAATCGATTCAAGAACGAAAGAAAGAACTAATGCCCCATTCAGGTATCTCGATTGAACTACTGATAAATGGAATGGAATTTTACGTAGAAATGTTAGAATTTAAACGTGCGCGGAAGCATGGTTTTAGTTATGGATGATATTTTTTGGTTAGTGGCGTGTGTACAAGTGTATGGTGTAGTTTATGGATGATGGACAACGGATAGACTAGGATAATTGAAAGACAAAGAACATGGGATATGGGAAATAGTTTCATTAGTTAGATAAAATAATTTTACAAGGAAGTGTTGGAAGTGTTGGTGGATGAGCATGGAATATTATCTCATGCTCCTCACACTCAAGGTGGAGGGTTTACCTCTCACTCACTCAAATGAATGAACTACAAGCCTATTTATAGGCATGAGTCACATCTTAGTACAACATTCTAGATTTCTATAGAATGTTGTCCATGTAGGCTTCATCTAGGTAATTCTAGATTGTAGTTCTTCTAGAGACTTCTACATTTTCTTAGACACATAAGCTTGTAGACAATTCTAGAATTTTTCTTGAATCTTCTAGCTCAAATCTATCTTGAAGTTTCTAGAATTGGATCACAAACTCCAACACTCCCCCTTGATCCAATTTCGGGATACTCTGGACTTGTATCATAAATCCTCGAACGTACCTTGAAATTCTCCTTGTAGTTTGTCCCATGCCTTTTATGTCGTCTTCATTCCACGATCCCTTGCATTCTCTTGTCGAATCACTTGCACCTACCTTGGAATGTGCATGTCCTTTTTCGGCGATGTCCCATATGTCTCGGGCCATCAAAATTTTCTTAGTTGTAGTTGTTAGCTCAGGCTCTGGCTCTAGCTCTCATAAGCTCTGGCTCTGGCTCCGGCTTTGGTTCTGGCTCTAGCTCCGGCTTTGGCTCTGTTGGTTCTCGCTCGGGCTCTGGCCTTTGATTCTGGCTCTGGCTCCGGCTCTGGCTCTGTTGGCTCTCGCTCGGGCTCTGGCCTTTTTAGTTGAGGATGGTCAGGACAAACGCCCAACACCAACCAAAGACGTGGCTCTGATACCACTGTTGGTGTTTTGCGGAAGCGTGTGTGTGTGTGCAAGTGTTATGTGTGAATAAATGGACTATAAAGGCAAAGGGAGAATGGGTTAAAAAAGAGAGCTTTTATTATGAAAGCTTTTATTACAGAGGAAGGGTTTTGGAAGGAGTGTGTGTGGTTTTTCTCGGCTACAAGGAACAACAAACATCAAACATCCAACTCCTATTTATAGGCGTGAGCACCGCCTTCCTCCACCGACATCTAGTACAAAAACCAATATAAAATTACAAGTTTCCTTTTTTATCTTCTGCTTGTGCGCGGCTTGTTCCGCATCTTCTGGTGTCTTCTCCATTTTTCTGCAATATTCTATTTTCAGCAGCTTTTGTTGACTTTTCTTTGCTTTGGCCTTTTGCTTTCTTGCTGTCCACGTGGTCTGCTGCCCACGTACGAGAAAGTTCTTCATCATTTGAGATTTTTCTTGCCTTTTCCTTGCATGCATATGTACTAGAATCTTCAGCTTTGTCTTGAACATATTGTTGCCACCATTTTTCTTTCTTGTGTAGTCTAGTATAGTCTAGAATTTTCTAAAAAATGGATCACTTTTTTAACACTCCTCCTTGATCAATTTTTGTGATACTCCAAGCATGCTTCTTAATGTCTCGAATTTTGTTGTTGGTAGTGCTTTAGTGAATATGTCCGCAATTTGATCTTCAGTTTTACAATACTTTAGCTCGATCTCTCCTTTACTTTGCACTTCACGAATGAAGTGATATTTTATATCAATATATTTCGTTCTTCCATGAAAGACTGGATTTTTTGATATTGCGATTGCGGACTTATTGTCGCAAAGTATCGGAGTTGCTTCCATTTGTGCTTCTCCAATGTCTTCTAGAATTCTTCGTAGCCATATTGCATGACTAGTAGTTGTAGCAGCCGCAACATATTCTGCTTCAGCAGTAGACTGTGCCACTAAGTCTTGTTTTTTTTTATGCCCATGAGAATATTCCAAAACCCAGTGTGAATGCATAGCCAGTTGTACTTTTCCTATCAGCTGAACCAGCCCAGTCGCTATCAGTGTAGCCGATGAGCTTGGCGTTAGCACTTGGGCGATACCAAATGCCGTAATCAGTGGTTCCTCGTAAGTATCTTAGAATTCTCTTGGCTGCTCCAAAATGAATTTGGCTTGGACTCTGCATAAACCGTGATAGTAAACTTGTCGCGTACATAATATCTGGTCGTGTAGCAGTAAGATAAAGTAGACTCCCAATTAGGCTTCTATAGAGTGAAGCGTCTGCTTTTTCTGCTCCATCTTCTTTCAATAGTTTCTCATTCATCACAAGTGGTGTTGCCACTATTTTGCAATTATTCATCTTGAATTTTTCAAGGAGCTTTTCTGCATATTTCTTTTGTGAGATAAAAATTCCTTTATCTTGATTAACTTCAATACCAAGGAAATAGTTCATCAAGCCCAAGTCCGTCATTTCAAATGTCTTCATCATTTCTTCTTTAAATTCTCAGATCATTGTTTCATTGTTTCCTGTATATATGAGATCATCTACATATAGTGAGACAATGAGAGTGTCGGACTTACCTTGGGTCTTGATGTAGAGTGTTGGCTCACTCATACTCCTCCTGAATCCTTGCTTGATGAAGTATTCATCGATTCTACTATACCATGCACGTGGTGCTTGTTTTAACCCGTATAGGGCCTTCTTAAGCTTTAAGACTTTTTCTTCATTGCCTTTGACAATAAAGCCTTCTGGTTGAGCTACATATATTTCTTCTTGAAGGTATCCATTTAGAAATGCTGATTTTACATCTAGTTGATAAATCTTCCAATCTTTTTGTGCCACTAAGGCTATAAGTGCTCGAATAGTATCAAGGCGCAGCGACGGAGCAAAAGTTTCAGTATAGTCGATACCTGGTTGTTGCAAGTATCCTTTCGCCACAAGCCTTGCTTTATGCTTCTGGATTGATCCATCCGCATTGAGCTTCGTCTTGTAGACCCACTTGACGCCAATGATCTCTTTGTCTTCGGGTCGATCGACAAGCTCCCAAGTTTCATTTTTCTCGATCATCTTGATCTCTTCCTCCATAGCTTTTATCCAAACTTCTTCTTTGGATGCTTGTTCATAGTTTTCAGGTTCTAAAATAGCAAAGTTGCATGTGTCGTAAATTCTTCTAAGGGCTTTTACCCTTAGTACTGGAGACTCTGGAGTAGACTCTTCTTGTGTTGCTCTTGGAGAGCTTGGTGGAGTTATATCGTGAGTGGTAGAATCCGGTACTACTCCTTCTTCTTGTGACATTGTCTCCTCTTGAGCAGGTGGTATGTCTAGCAAGGTTATGTACTTCTTCTCAATCTTCTCGCTTTCCCAATTCCAGGCAGCATTCTCGTCGAACTCGACATCTCGACTAATTATTAGCTTTTTAGTTCTTAGGTTGTAAATTCGATAGCCTTTTGATTGGTCACTATATCCAAGGAATATTCCTTTTTCTGTCTTTTCATCTAGTTTACTCCTTTTTTGAGCAGGGGATGTGGACGTAGCAAATGCATCCAAACACTTTAAGATGCTTTGCTGAAGGCTTTCGTCCACTCCATGCTTCGACTGGGAGTTTTATTTTGAACTGCTTTAGTTGGACATCTGTTTAGTAGGTATACAGCAGTATAAACTGCTTCTGCCCAAAAGTATTGGGAAGGCCTTTCTCCTTTAGCATGGACCTTGCCATTTCCATGACGGTTCTATTTTTCTTTCAGCTACTCCATTTTGTTCTGGGGCGTAGCCAACAGTTAGTTGATGATGGACTCCTTCATCTTCACAAAATTTATTAAATTCCTTTGAATTATATTCTGTGCCTCTGTCACTTCTTAGGACTTTGATTCTTTGGCCACTTTGATTCTCGACGTGGTTCTTGAATTTTCTAAAGATAGAGAAAACCTCAGATTTTCTCGAAGAAAATATACCCACGTCATTCTTGTGTAATCGTCAATGAATAGGATGAAATATTTATTTTGACTCGGTGTAGGTGTCCTCATTGGACCGCACACGTCCGTGTGGACAAGTTCCAATGGCTTCTTAGCTTTCCATGAAACTCCAGATGGGAAGGACTGTCTCTGTTGTTTTCCAAGAAGACAGCCTTCACAAACATCTGAAATTTCTGTGATGGCTGGAAAATCTCTCATCATATTTTTTTCTGATGGAGAATTTTTAGCCCAGCAAAATTGAAGTGGCCAAATCTTCGATGCCATAGCCATGAATCATCAAGTTGAGCTTTCATGGCTATATCTTTGACCAATTTCCATTGAATAGGAAAATTGTTATTTTTCATCTTAACAGAGGCAATGACATTTTTATATTTATCATAGATAATGCAGGTATCTCTATTAAAATATAGAGAATACCCACTTTGTATCATTTGGCCCACACTTAAGAGATTTTGTGCAAGACGAGGGACTAAATATACATTATGTATATATTTTGGGCCTTTATTCGTTTCCACGGCGATGGTGCCTTTTCCTTTGACATCTACTAATGCACCATTGCCTAACTTTACTTGAGATTTCACCGACTTATCGATATGAGTGAATATAGTTTCGTCCCCTGTCATGTGATTGCTACACCCACTATCGATGTACCATATTTCGCTTTTATTGTCATTTGCCGCTTGGCCTGCGTAGAATGTATTCTCTTCACTTTCTTTTTTTTTCTACGTAGTTTGCTCGATTATTTGTTTTCGAGCGGCAATCTTTTTCTAAGTGGCCATATCTTTTACAAAAGCGGCATTGTTTTTTATTTTTAAACCAACAATCCTTCTCCAAATGATTTGTTTTCTTGCAAATACCACAAGGTGGATAATTTTCTTTTTTTATAATTTCTCCTCCTCTTTTGTTTTTCCATGAGCTCCTTCCATCATTTTTAGTTTGATGAGACCGTATATTTACTTTAGACGAAAGGCACTTTCGACGAATCTTCATCTTGTGCCATTAGTCTTTTCTCATATGCTTCTAGAGAGCCAATTAATTCACTTATTGATAGGGTCGTCAAGTCTTTAGTTCCTTCTATAGTTGTAACTATGGAGTTGTATTTTTTGGTGAGTGACACCAATATTTTCTCAACAACCCTTTGATCAGTTATCCCATCTCTATAGGCTCTCATTTGATTAACGAGTTCCTTTAATTTTCCACAATATTCTTGTACGGTCTCATAATTTTTCATTTTAGAATTCTCAAAATCTCTTCTTAGTGTTTGAAGACGAATAGTGCGTACCTTTTCCGATCCTTGAAATTCTTCTTGTAGTTTGTCCCATGCCTTTTATGTCGTCTTCATTCCACGATCTCTTGCATTCTCTTGTCGAATCACTTGCACCTACCTTGGAATGTGCATGTCTTTTTTCGGCGATGTCCCATATGTCTCGGGCCATCAAAATTTTCTTAGTTGTAGTTGTTAGCTCAGGCTCTGGCTCTAGCTCTCATAGGCTCTGGCTCTGGCTCTGGCTCTGGCTTTGGTTCTGGCTCTGGCTCCGGCTTTGGCTCTGTTGGCTCTCGCTCGGGCTCTGGCCTTTGATTCTGGCTCTGGCTCCGGCTCTGGCTCTGTTGGCTCTCGCTCGGGCTCTGGCCTTTTTAGTTGAGGATGGTGAGGACAAACGCCCAACACCAACCAAAGACGTGGCTCTGATACCATGTTAGAATTTAAACGTGCGCGGAAGCATGGTTTTAATTATGGATGATATTTTTTGGTTAGTGGCGTGTGTACAAGTGTATGGTGTAGTTTATGGATGATGGACAACGGATAGACTAGGATAATTGAAAGACAAAGAACATGGAATATGGGAAATAGTTTCATTAGTTGGATAAAATAATTTTACAAGGAAGTGTTGGAAGTGTTGGTGGATGAGCATGGAATATTATCTCATGCTCCTCACACTCAAGGTGGAGGGTTTACCTCTCACTCACTCAAATGAATGAACTACAAGCCTATTTATAGGCATGAGTCACATCTTAGTACAACATTTTAGATTTCTATAGAATGTTGTCCATGTAGGCTTCATCTAGGTAATTCTATATTGTAGTTCTTCTAGAGACTTCTACATTTTCTTAGACACATAAGCTTGTAGACAATTCTAGAATTTTTCTTGAATCTTCTAGCTCAAATCTATCTTGAAGTTTCTAGAATTGGATCACAAACTCCAACAAGAAATAGTACTAAAATGAAATAAAATAGAATAAAATAAATAAAAGAAAAAGCTAAACCACCTAAAGAAAGAGGGGCTTGCTGCAGCGTTGATGGGCGCCGGACGGGCGGTGGCCGGCGTCGGGTCGAGCAGCGAGAGGGGTCCTGGATCGGCTCGGGCTGCAACGGCGTCGTCGTTCGGGCGGAGCTGCAGGAGACGGTGGCTGGCGAGGTCGCGGGCGGATCGGGGACAGGCGACGCAAGGCGGGGCTCAGCGTCGGGGCTCGTAGACGGAAACCGGCGGCTACGTCGGCGCGGGGGAAGGCGGAGGCGCGGCGGAGCTTCACGGGTCGTCGAGTTTGGCGACGAGCAGTGACCAGCGAGCAAGGGACGTCGGATCACTGGATTTGCGCTGGGCGATCGTGGTGCGCTTCGGCTGGGGGGGCAGAACAGAAGCGGCGTCGCGGTGCAGCAAGGCAGTGGCTTCGTCGGACTGGCGGAGCTCCAGCGTCGGCGGGGCGGAGGCGAGCGGGGGTGCTGGGACGGCGACGCGGCGGCACGGGAAAGGTTGGCTCGGCGGCGGCGGGATTCTGGGTCGCCGGTGGCTCGGCGGCCGGTGCAGGCAAGCGGCACGGGCAGAACCCCCCACACGAGGAAGATGAACAGTCGTGGGGGTTTTTTTTTCGGTTTTTCTCTGTTGCTGCACGTCCCTTTCACGTCCCTTTCACGTCCCTTTTTCTCTGCCCCCTGTGTACTTTCTGCTGCTTCTCTTTTTCTTTTCTTTTCTGAAATTTTTTTCCGAGAAGCCCCCCAAAACAAAACCCTACGTACACACTCTTTTATAGGCCAAGACAAAATGCAATCCTTTTGTGAATATTTCATCTGACGAGAAGATTGTCTATAACCTCATAATCACCAAAATATTTTATTCTCCTTATCTCCTAAATATTTTTACTGATTTTTAAAGATAAGATAATAACCCTGATTTTCTTAAATTCCGAAAATCCTCATTTCAAATCTCAATT
>CM024722.1:5943917-5972030 GCA_014182545.1 Eucalyptus globulus
AGTAGGGTTCTTTCTTCTCTCTCGCAACACCATTTTGTTGAGGAGTATATGGAATAGACAACTGTATTTCTATTCCTTTTCATCACAATATTTTCTGAACTCATCAGATAAATATTCTCAACCTCGATCGGATCTAAATACCTTTATTTTCTTGTCTAATTGATTTTCTGCCAGGTTCATAAACCTTCTTTAAACAACTTATGTTTCAGATTTATGATAAATCAAATAGACATATCCATTTCAGTATAATCATCTATAAAAAAAAGTGATGAAATAAACAACCCCTTGCCTTCCTCTCACATTCATTGAACCACAGACGCCCAAATGGATTAAATGCAGAGGAAATTCAGCTCTTTTATCTTTTCCAAATGGTTTTATTGTCGTTTTCCCTACTAGGCAATGCTCACATATGGACAAATCGACTTTTTCAATATTGCCCAACAAGCCCTCTTTAGCTAGTCTATTCATATGTCGTTGGCCCATATGACCAAGTCTAGCATGCCACCATATTCACATCATTATCATATAAAGTAGAAGACGTGAAACAAGGGAATAACATATTGACATCACCACAGTCAGCATTTAGTACAATAAAACCATCCAGAAAGTGACCACGTCTATAGTAATTTGTATCTAAACACAAATCTACACATCTATTATGGAAGTTCATACTAAAAACAAAGCTTAACCAATGCCAAAACAGACACAAAATTTCGACGAATCTCCGGAGCATATAGAACATCATGTAGGAATAAGGTGCGTCCACCACGCATGTTCAATTGGCGGTGCCAATCCCTTTAACTTCAGCTCTGGAGCTGTTTCCCACGTAGATCCACTTAGTTCCAGTTGGTATCGTCAGAATTCCACGAAGGATTCTCTATCATTCGCTACATGGTCTGTCTTTCCTGAATCTACAGTCCACAAAGGATTGGATTCAGCCAATAATTCAGAACTTGACACATAATCAAAGTTCTCAAATGTACAAAAGGTGTTTACCTTTTTTCGGCTCATGATTTGCGAGCATAGTGACATTTTCTTGTCACAATTGTAACACCTCACACTTGACTTTTTTTTCACTTGAGGACGTTTTCCTCTTTTGTGTTGGTTAACTCTTGATTTCTTACAACAAGGACTTGATCCTTTGCATTCCCACATATTGAACGAATCAATACGCTTGCGCTTAGAGCTCAAAACCCTTTCTGAGCTAGGACCAGCATAGCCAATGTCTATTTTCTGCTCAAATGCCAATAGGCAGTCCTCTACTAGCTCAAGGTGGCGCACAGCATCCTCTAGATCTTCCATAATATGGTCAAGAGCTTCTAATGCTTCTAGCTTTTCTAGCACATATTGAATCTTCATATTCAATATTTCACAATTGTTGCCGTTCATATCAGCAATTACGTTCTTAGTTGCTGAAAACATCGATCTGAACACATCGAGACATATATGCACGAATAATTAATGCCTATCATTTATGCATCCCTATTTGCACGAGACCCATCATATTAATGAATAATTTCAAGTAAGGTTTCAGAATCAAAGGTCACTATGTTTCCAATCATCCTCCAAAAATCCTAACTTAAAACTATCATTAATATGATTGTCATATGCAAAATCAATTCTATGAAGCTACAAAAAAACTTCTAAACTACCCATAGCTAATTACCCATGACAAAACAATCAATAATGAAAGCAATAGATAATTGAATTCAAATAAAACAATAATGCTTTCAACTAATACAATCAAGACATTGGTTGCTACATCAACAACTATCAGGTAGTAAACATTACATAATTATGTCCACAAAGCACACTTAACAAATATCAGCCAATACAACTAACACCAAGTCGACACTTAAGCGGGAAAGATCCTCTTTTGTTCAATTTCTTGATCTTTTCCCTTGAAACAATAAAATAATATTCATTTACAAAATCCATCACAATTTTCTTATAGGAAGCAGCTCCGTTGACATCCCATATGCGATTCAACACATCTTGCCATTCGGGTGGAATAGTGTTTATGAAAAATCGCACCATCTCGATCTTGTGACACAGACTGACCATTCCATATGACCTGTTGAATTTTCCCATTGAATTCAAGGACATGATCAATTAAGTCACCTCTCTCCCATCGATGATCGCCGCTCGCCTATCATCTTAGGACAACCCGGCCCTATCTTTTTGTCCATCGGCATTGCGCGAATAGGTGTGCGCAACCTCAAAGGGAGGCATTGTTCCTGCAACAAATGCAGAACAAATAAGGGATCACATTATAATCCACATAGACTTAATTGAAAAAGAAACACATTCTTTTCCCTTTTTTTTTTTTTTTTTTTTTTTCCGGGTCAACGGTCAAAGTCAACGGTCAACGGTCGTCGGTCAACGGAGGTCAACGGTCAACGGTCGTCGGACCGGTCGCACCAGCCGGGCCGGACAGACCGGTTCGACCGGTCGGGCCGGTGGGCCCGGTTCGCGCGAACCGACGGCATGTGCCGTGCGCGTGCGCGGGATGACGTCACGCGGGCGTCGGCGAAGACGCGTCTTCGGGTCTCGCTGGTCGGGTCGGTTCGCCGGTCGGGCCGCCGGCCGGTGGCCGATCCGACGAACCGTCGCCGTGCGGTTGGCGTCATCGATGACATCACCTAGCGGTTATTGACTGTCGTTGGGTGACGTCATGCGCGTCGCCACGCGCCGGTCCGCGGACCGGCGCGCGTGCCGGCTCGCCGGCCGGCGGTGCGCACACGCCGGTTCGCCCACCGGCGCGTGTGCCGCACGCGGTGGGCGACGCAACGCTTCCCGCGCGTCGCCCACGCGCGGCGGCTTTACGGCCGCGCGTGTGGGCGCGTGCGCGTCGCCGGCGGCGCACGACGTACCTCCCGGACTCGTCTCGACGTCGCCTTTCTCTCCATCTTTTCGAAAACAGTTTCGACATACGAAAACTCAGTAAAAAGGCATTAGAACGCTCGGTGTTGGGATTTTTGTCCCGATCCGTACGGCCGAAAGTTTCTTCATGAAAACTCAATCAAAGAACATGAAATTGATCGGGAAAAACGTGAACTAGGGCTCTGATACCAATGTTGGGAATGACTGATCCCCGAAAAACCGGATTCGACACCGAATCGAACCCCTAAATCAATGCGGAAGACGAAGCCCGAGAAAACACGCATCACCGATCGTAAAGCACACCACGGATTCGAGCGTACCTTGTTAGCCACGGTTAAGCACCAACGCCGACAAGAGGAAGAGAAACGGTCCTGTTCGATCCGATGAAGCCTTGAAGGGAAGGAAAGCGCGCCGTATGCTTACTATTCTTCCTTTTGGGGAGAGAGCGTGAGGAGAGAAAAGACGCACGTTGAATTGCAAAACGTTGTCTTCTCTTTCTCTCTCCTCCCTTTATACCTTCCCCTTCCACGGGCCCTATTCCCGTGGGCCGGGCCTTTTGGGCCCAGCATGGGCGGACGGGCCTTAAGCCCATCCCCAATTAAAACCATCACTTTCCTCCGTGACCTCTCCAGGCTTGCCATCTCGAAGCCCTCACTTCTTTAGATATTTCCAAGGAAAGGGGTTATCTGAACGTCATGATGAAGATGCAAGCTTCACCCTCCAAAGCCTTGATCAATGTCAACACCGTCATGCACACTCGCATCTTCCCATACGTGTTAGGATCCTGCACAAGTAAAACACACCCATTAAAAAAAATGCGTGCACATTGTGGGTGTTTGAATGAAGGGAAAAAATGTTTGCAAATAAGGTGTTTTTGAGCTTGAAATCAAAACCGGGCGAAGAAAAGGGGAAAGAAAACAGAGTATTTGTATAGTGTCAAGAGAAATGAACTTCAACAGAGAATAAAACACCAAGAGGATTTTGAGCTTAACAACGACAAAGGAGCTTTTCAAATGGCGGTGTCGAAACAAGGATACTAGGCTGGGCGAAAACAAGAAATATCTCCAAGAAAAAGCAGAAAAAAATGGGGAAGCTTCTTCTTCGTCGCTTGATTTCCCAAAACCCAGGAGAGAGAGGAGCGAAGCGCGTGCAAGGTTTACTGAAGCTCGTTGGAACCACCGATGGCGGTCCGAGAGGCAATGGCAGAGGCGAAGGCGGGAACCAGTTGCGACCGACGGAGCTCTTTGGGGAAGCGACGACCGGCGAGGCTTTCTGGAGAGGCAGAGGCAGTGGACTCGCTGGAGAAAGAAAGAGGAGAAGTGTCTGGCCTGTTCTTCTTCAAGAAGGAACGTAAAGAGCACTGAAAATTGAAATTAAGAGAGAGAATTTTTTGAGCGCGAGTCCAAGCATTCATTGTCCCGTCCTTTTCTGATAGCGAGCAATCGAGGAACAAGAAAAAGAAAACTCAATTTTTAGACTTTTCCATTTCTTAGCCGGTCCAGATCAGAGGCCACGTGTCGATCTTTCAATGGAGCCACTTCTGCTCACGCACGCCACGTAGGACGATGACCTGGTGGTTAGCAACCGCTGAATATTTTCTCCTGTCCGACGAACTCCATCTCTCTCTCTCCACCCTCCCTTTTCCGACCGGCGAACCACTGCGAGCAACCGACGAACCAGGAGGATACTGGTGAGACGACCAGCGTGCGACCTCCCCCTCTCTCTGCCCTCCTTCTTTCCGACCGATCGGCATGCAAGCTCCCTCTCTCTCTGTCCTCCCTCTTTCCGACCGACGAACCACCACGCCACCCCTCCGGCTCCGGATCTAGCCCCGACTCGTCCGTCCCCTGCTCTCTCTCCCTTTGCCTCTCTTCGCGGCGAACCAGCGCGTGACCGCCGAACCACCGGGCCCCCCTCCGACCCCAGATTTGGAACGTTCGCGCCCAATCGCCTCACACCCACCGGCCTGTTGATCTCTAGTTCCGCCCGCATCACGATCCCGCCAGTTGCTCGCCCGACCTCCTTCGTCGAGTCCCTAGCCCTCCTCTCCAACGTCCAGGTAATTTCGCTTTTCTCTTCCTTCGTCCACGCTTTGAAGGTTGGCCTAACCAGGAGTTGAAGTAAGTGATTTCGTGCTTGTGAGTTTGACAGCTTTGATGCATTTCCGAGTTCTAACTATCGACATACTCGGAATTGCATTTTCACTGTGATCTTTTGTCATCTTCAGTGTGTTGTTGTCGTTCATGGCGAGTTGTTAAGCTCTCTCTTCTTTGTCTTTTCACTTGTGTTATTTGCTAGCATGCTTAAGTTGCTAAATAACGTAAGCTAGCAATAATGAAAATGTTGGAGGGCTCTGTGAATGTGTTAGCTCAGCAGACATGCCAAAAAATTATTGTGTTACTGCTGTGAATTAGAGTGCTGATAAAACAAGCAATGCTGTTTCATTGTATATACACCACTGCTTCTCACCTATTTTACAGTACAAAGAGTCCTTTCATTTCAAATCGTATGCAAGAACGTTGGTCAAATTTTAAAGGTTGCAATTGCAGAAGCACGTGTATTCATCTGTTTTTCATCATTTCAGGCTTCCTCTAAAGCTTATCTACGTATGCCAATGCGGATTCTACCTTTACAGTATTGCTGCTCTTGTTACCTGGGAAACTCGAAGGAAGGACTTTGCTGTCATGATGTCCCATCATGTAATCACGGTCTTCTTGATTGGCTACTCATACTTGACTAGGTATTTGTCTCATCTATACCCTCAAAGAGAATTACAGGCCGTGTCACATGAAACCATCCATATCTAAAATGCACTTGCAACTTGTAAATGGCATATAAACTAGTCATTGAAGATCAACTTTGTCTCATCTATACCTCTACAGTATTGAACTTTTTTTCCCATCTTATCGCTGGCACAATCTATTTTATGAAAACGTGTCTTTCTTATCACAAGACACTTTACTTGCTTGTGCAGTTTTTTTCGAGTTGGCACAATTGTCCTGGCACTTCATGATGCGAGCAATGTGTTCTTAGAAGCTGCCAAAGTTTTCAAGTACTCTGAACATGAGCTTGGAGCGAGCGTTCTCTTCGGATTATTCGCCCTTTCATGGCTCGTGCTACATCTAATATTCTTCCCATTCTGGGTCATCAGAACAACAGGGTGCGACCTCATGTAATTGATCTCAATTCATTTACTTCTACAGGTTTTAGGATACCTTGGGCTTACGATTGCTTTAAATTGTGTAGTACCACTCTCTGTGATTACTTACCAATGGGGGAAGCTTATGCCACACCGCTTTATTACATATGCTGCTCATCTTACACATTTATTGGTGGGTCCTAATATGCTCTATGATCAGAAGGCAGCTAAAGAACCGAGGAAAAGTGGGCGAAGATATACAATCCGGTAAGCCTTCAACTCAACTTCCTTACATAGTGTGATACACAAAGTCATGGTGTCCAAAGAAAGAAGCTGTGCCATATCGGTGTGTTTATAACCTCAATTGTGAAGTGTGAATTCACTACTGATCTCTATATATACTGGTGCAGATTCGGAGGATGATGATTAGATTGCAGATTGTGTCAAGCCAATTCAGTTTGACAAGCTTATTTGTAGATGCAGAGGTTGAGAATGTACCTTCGGTGAGAAACTCATTTTGAAGTACATACACAGTCCAACTAAGGACACTTTTCATGAGTTCTTGTGTAGAAAATGAAAAACAGGCATTGTGTAAGTTTCCCTTTTGGCTCCATTGATAAAACTTCAGTTTATTTCTTTTTGGAATTAACGGCATATAATGCCACCACCGGCATACTATTACGAAAGAAAATAATCATTGTTGAAGCGGCTACAATTTAGTTCTTTGAGGTTTTCTTGGAGCATGTAAGAGGTGACAAGAAAACTCTCAAAACTTTTGCCATGATAATCAAAGGTTATTTGAGCTTTAAAGAGGAGAAACCAAAATAGAAGATGGGAGGTAGAGTAGTTGCTCTGCTCACCATGTTCTGGGATAGATATTAGAGTTCATATTTTAAACCTGATGCTTTCAGCCAGATGTAGCCCAATTTGAAGAAAACTCCCTAAGCCAACCTTCAAAAACAGAGGAATTTTAACTCAGAAACAGAAAGCAGGAGATGAGATGTTGCAAGGATGAAAAGTGAACAGAAGAAGGAGGAATTTTAAATGGACAACCACTATACTGAAAATTATGATGTTCTAACTCTGTTACAACTGTTTTCATTGCGACATGCCTACAATTTCTACGCTGCAAAGTTGCTTGTGTTCGAGAAGTTTGTTTGGCACATTCTTCATCTTATTTTGCATCACCAATCTCAGTTCCTTATCCTTGGCTTAGAGTTTTTCTCCTTGGAGTATTCTTCATTTTGCCTTATCTTCTTGTTTAATAAGATCAAGAGAAGCACACATGTATTGATTTTTTTTCCCCAGTGAGTTTGGGTAGTGGAGAGCTTTGACACAAGTTTTTAATTCTGTTGCCAACATATATGCAGGAACTTTCTTTTGTGGAAGCAGATGATACTTCACTGGCGGGTATGATGCAATACATGATTTGTACTACTACTTTTTTCTATCTTTTGACAGGCTTAATAGGCAAGACTTCATGCAATGATGTTGCAAATTTTCATCTGATACAGGCTTCCTAGAAACCAGCATGATATAATATTCTGAATAAATGCTAAGAATCTCTTGTCCTACTTACTGTTAGGAAAGTGGCTGCCAATGCTCTAAATATAAGCTACTTAATGATAGACACTTTTAACTTGATTTATCATTCTTCATTTGGAAGAGTGAACTAGGCTAATATTTGGTCATTATCTGTGGGACTCGAATGTAAGACATTTGCTTAACATAATTTCCTTTCTGGCAAGCTTTTGGTATTCAAGTATATAATACAATAATTACAACATTAGATGTACTAAAGTGAAGCCATATCAAAAGTGCTTCTGATTTTCTGGATCATTTTCTCAGTCGATGACTTCTCATATGACTTCTCATATGATGTGGACAGGTTTTGAAGAGTTACGGACTCATTGATGTGCAACAAGATGAAGCTTATGGTGATAGATCGTTGAAGTTGACTCCTACATTGCACAAATGTGATGTTAGATGGTTGTGTGCTTTTTGTTATCTTCTTGTACATAGACACAAGATCATTATGAGTAATGAAGGTGACTCCTCTCAGCAATGATGTTGCACTCTCCACTAATTTCTCTTCCCCTGCATGTTCAAAGGCTAGAGAGTTTACTAATTTCTCTTCCCCCTGCATGTTCAAAGGCTAGAGAGTTTACTAATTTCTCTTCCCCCTGCATGTTCAAAGGCTATAGAGTTTTGTAGAATCAACAGCCAGTCGTTGTCTTTATCTATGTGGCGCTTTAAAACAAGATGTTTAACCGTGGTTTATCTGTGGCTCATGTATAGAAATGGTGTATACAATATTTTCTGCTACGGATGCATGTGAATAGGCAATATTGCAATTTTCAGCCAAATTGGCTCTTCACCTAGTGCGGATGAACTTTCGTCAAGTTAGCATCAATAGACTTATTCTCTTCCCCCTGCATGTTCAAAGGCTAGAGAGTTTACTAATTTCTCTTCCCCCTGCATGTTCAAAGGCTATAGAGTTTTGTAGAATCAACAGCCAGTCGTTGTCTTTATCTATGTGGCGCTTTAAAACAAGATGTTTAACCGTGGTTTATTTGTGGCTCATGTATAGAAATGGTGTATACAATATTTTCTGCTTCGAATGCATGTGAATAGGCAATATCGCAATTTTCAGCCAAATTGGCTCTTCACCTAGTGCGGATGAACTTTCGTCAAGTTAGTATCAATAGACTTATTCAGACATGACATAATTGGATGCATGTTGAACGGGAGTCGTAGTTGTGAATTCTCATTCAAATTGTTGAAGCTTCTTCGATAATGGTCCCTTAAGTGACACTCGAAAATGGTTAAGCCCAAATAACCCACAAAAACATTGTAGTTCATTTGCCCCATAGGCTACTTTTTGCAAAACCTAGAATATACAGTGTTAGGGATTTTCAATCAAACGTTTATAATTTGACTTTAAGAATCCTCAATCAAACATTTATAATTTCAAGCCAGAATTTGGTCAAAATTTCCAGAAGCTTCAGCAACATCTTTTAGCGGCATCCGGAAATATGCAACAGCAAAATAAATTTAATGATGTCAACATAAAGATTCATTTTATTCATCCTACAAATAAAATACACATACATTTACAAACAACAACTAAAACTCATGAACAACCCAAGCAACATCTTCAAGTTTGCCAAATCTCATAACATATCAAGTTTTAAAGCTAAAATTACTATAAACAACAACACAATCAACATTTTCAATCTAGAATTTTCTTTCTTCAGTTTTGCTGCTATGGCGCTGCCCACTTATCATCATGTCTATGTCCCTATCCAACATGATTTTCACTGGTCTATTCAAGAGATATGATGGGACAGAAGCTACAGCAGCAAGGAACGCCGACCTTGCTTCTTTTCCTCCAAACCCACCACCAATTCTCTTGGTTTTACAAACGACTTTTGAGAGTGGCAGGCCGAGCACGTGAGCAACAAACAGTCTTCTGAAGATGCCTGGGGTACTGCAGAGGTAGAATACTATCATGTTACTATATACAAAGTCAAGTCCTGGAATCCATTTTCCGCTTATAAAAGAACAAGGGTAACTAAAACATGCATATAAATCTCTCATAATCAAACTTAGCAACTGAGTCCAAAGCAACAATTCTGTCCAAAACACTCATCATATAAACAGCCACACTAAGGAATGGCTAAATCCAATCCCACAGCAACCCATTACAACTGACTTCAGTTATCAAGCAAGTTGCTATCCACGTTTGGCAATTTAATCTGACTGCAGAAAAATTCAACATAAAAGAGAGCAAAAAGAATGTTGGTCAAAGGCCTCACTCACTTGAGTGGAGGAAAGCATGTGGACTTCATTTCCGCCATCCACTGTCCATATGAGGGTGCAATGTGTCTCCAAGTAAAAATGTTCCTGACCTGCCACTTGAACCTCTCCCTGTATGACTTCATAACATTCGCCCGACTGAAAGCAGAGATCCACGTCACCTTTTCACAAAGACCTCTCTGTGTTGGGATGAAAGCTTTTAGCTTTGATGGCATCTTCTATTGGAAAGAGAGCCGGAAGTTCTTCATACTCCACATGAACCTTTCTCGCGGCTAGTTTCGCATTCTCATGTATCGGCAACAACTACCCCAATAACCTGTGACAAATATATGGAAACAAGAAGACTTCACATACAAAGTGGCAAGGAAGAGTCGAAAAACTGTAAAAACATTTCCTAGTCTGGTGGTTAACTCTTGAATTTTCAATATGAGGGTCCCAGTTTAAGTCATAAATTCGATTTGTTCAGGGGAGTCCCAAGCACATGTACGACATACAAAGATTGACTGCTATGATATACCTAGCCAGTGCAAGTGACAGATTCTGAAGCGAATACCTCCTCATCTGATATAAAAACCCCCATCTCGTTTTTCACTGAGATGTCTTTTGCAAGAAATATGCCGGCAGATCCGGGAGAAGATTTCGCTCCTCAAGCATCTACCGAAATTATACAGGTATGGGGTTTTCTGCTTAGCACTAACGCGGCATTCAGACCATCAAGCGGCAAGGGTGTGTCATCAGCATATTCCGCCTCAACTGTGACCTGAAGAAATAATAGCAAATAAGAATGTGAAACAGTTATTCTCAGTATATGGAAAAAAGCAACTGATAGGAAATAAAAATTTACAGATCACATCATGGTGACATCTTCATCGCACAACTATATAAAATGTAAGATGAAAAACCTTGCTCGCACATTAAACAATTGACACAAAAGTTTTTAGGCACATCAGTCAGGACCATGTGCAATATTAGCATACTAAATACATCAGAGAATTTGCAGCAGGATAATTCACAAAACAAAGAAACAAAGATGTCCCGCCTAGAAAACAAAACATAATTGCAAAGAAGGAAATAGAAAAAGGAAACAAGGAAGAGTTACATATAGTCATTGAAAAATGCAAAACAGATATCCCCTGAGATCAGAAATGGCCATCCTTCATGAGCTTACTTAAATATTATCTGGTGACAAACTAATGTGAAGTTATAAAAAAATAAAAAATAATAATAGTTGGAATTTTCGGTTGAATAAGCATCAAGAACTGTCACTGGTTAAAGATTGATCACGTCAATATGGGAAGCGAAGACTAACTGAACATTCTGGCTTTATTTAAATTTGTTGTAGCAAGCAAATAGAAGTCTAAAGTTTGTGAACCCAATTTTGGGAAACAGATGCAGCCATTTCATGCATTCTTACGTGTGTATATCTTTATTACAACATGTTTGTAGGCCACGAATTCATACTATTGGATGAAAGGAAGGTGCAACCGAATACCTGATTTGATGGCAATCACAGAAACTAAAATTGGTTTTGAGGAAAGTAGCACTAAGTCCCATGATGCAAATGAAAATACGCAATGTCAACCACGCAAAAGATGCTAGAGTCTCACTGCATTAGATTCCCAGATGTAGTACAGATACCTGTAGCCTTGAGGAAAGGTGGATCTCAGGGGATCCCACGGAAGTCCCCTGCTTCACAATTTCGTAATCCTGACTTCCAACAGCAGATGGTCTTTCAAATGGTTTTATGGCAGATATATGTGACAATGGTATCTCGTCCCTGATGGATCTCATCTCATCCATCTCCTGAGAAACCCAGAGGAAAAACTTGAGAGTGCTAGTATGAACACCTAGAGGGGGGTGAATAGGTGTATAAAATAAACCTTGGCAAATATATGCGGAATAAAATAAACTTCGAGTAAAACAAATGAGTTAAGGAAGAGAATAAGAACACAAGATTTATAGTGGTTCGGCTTAATCCAAGCCTACGTCCACTCTCCCACACTAACAGCCTTCTTGGCTGGATTCCACTATGCAATCAACAAAAGATTACAACTTCGAGTGTAAACACTTAGTAGTAGATCACACTATCTCACTAAGTCACTCTTTTGGTATTTCTCTCACGATCACAAACGTTTAAGCTCTCAAGAGACAAGTATATGATCGAAAGTCGCTCAGACTTTGGAATTATAAATTCTACGCTCCGTCTCTTTCTTGCTCATCGGTCCATGATCTCCTTAAATACTCCTCCACTTCCAAACTACCCGTTGGACAGTATCCCGGAGAATCGTCTTCCAATATACCCATTGGACAGCTCTGTATCTAGAAGATTTGGTAGCCGTTGAGTGACAAAGGTAGAATCCCAAATTGATTCCGATCGCCCATACAAAACGAAATCTTGGTTTCCATAAGTAAAGCTTCTTCGTATAGAAAGATCTTGTCTTCAACATCCAATTGTCAATCAAATAGATTGAGTCAATCAAATCAATCTTGATGTGGAATCCAAACCAGATCACTAGCCATTATATGATTGGGCTTGAGTTACGTTCTGTCGAATATGAATGTAAAGTCTGAAAGCAATAGACTTTACAATCTAAGTCTGTAGACTTTACAATCTGGGTCTGAACATATCTGCTTCTTAACAGATTTAGCTTTAAGGTCTGTACCCAGTTCAGCTTCAGCATAAGTCTGCCTTTCCGGTTCATCATTCACGTTCGATCTGGAATTTATCGAGTGAGCAGACTCCGATGTAGAACAGACTTTGACACTAAAGTCTGGCAGTCTTCAGACTTTGAGTCTTGAGTCTGGCAATCTTCAGACTTTGAGTCTTGAGTCTAGCAGTCTTCAGACTTTGACACAGAAGTCTGGAAATCTTCAGAATATACTTTGGACATATGTTACGTTCAGTCTTACGGTCGTCTTCACACTTTGACAATATCCTTTACATGTTCTATCATCTGCATGGTCTATTACTTAACCATTAAACATGTTAGTAGCCTTTGATTTATTTTGTCATCTTCAAAACATCATAAGGGATTTCCCTAACAAAACTTAAAAAAGAAACTAAGTGTTAGAGACTTTCGAAACTCAACCATCCCACCCGGAGAATCTTCCTTGATGATTATGTCACTCCTCGAAACTTCCAGAGCTCCTTGCAAAAGCTCCTGATTCCAAGTCTTTCCAATCAAGTACTCTTTGGTTTGCCTTGCAGCAATAGATAAAGGAGCCACTCCACCATAAACGATTGATGCATCTGCAACAACCAGATCATCATCTTTTTTCTCAAGAAAAACACGCATTCCAGCATTTACAATGGCGATATCATCATCCCTCCTGTGAGCTTGTTAAGCACTCCCAAAGTTTCCATTTCAAGAAATTCTCTTATTTCTCACCTAAGAAAGTCCTTTGCTAAACCCTAAACTTCTTTCACCAAGTATGGCATGACCTATTGAACACCACACATAGTAGCAGCTCTCAAAGCTCTCTGGTCACACTAGACTGTAGCAACAGGTGGCTAGTACTTTCACCTTCTTGCTTGCCCATAAAACGCCAATTAATGGCAACCTAGGAGCGTTAGAGTTTAGCTTCCAAATAGGCATGGAAATGAATTATCGCAACTATGCAGAATGATGACCAGGAGAAAAAAAAGTGAAAACTTGCAATTTTGGGACCAAGTGAAAGCTTTGCCTACGGTAAAAATTGGTACCCATGCGATAACAACATAACTAATGACTTTTCAGGCATTGCTGAACTCCTATAAAATCCCTTCCGTCACCCCATCAGACAAAGAGAAAAGAGAAAGTGAGAAATTACCTGGACAAGCCGGTGCCGGATCTGGAGTCGGAGGGGGGCGCGGTGGTTCGCCGGTCACGCGCTGGTTCGCCGCGAAGAGAGGGAGGGCAGACAGAGAGGTAAGGGGAGAGAAAGAGCGGGGCCAGATTCGGAGCCGGAGGGGTGGCGCGGTGGTTCGCCGGTCGGAAAAAGGGAGGAGAGAGAGGAAGGTCACACGCCGGTCGGTCGGAAAGAGGGAGGGCAGAGAGAGAGGGAGGTCGTACGCCGGTCGGTTGCTCGCGGTCGTCTCGCCGATATCCTCCTGGTTCGTCGGTTGCTCGCGGTGGTTCGCCAGTCGGAAAAGGGAGGGTGGAGAGAGAGACGGAGTTCGTCGGACAGAGTGAGCGAGGATAGAGAGAGAGGCGTGAACAAAGAAAACCTGAACTGAAATTTTTTCGAATTGGCGCCTCTTTTTCTCTGCAGAATGTGGGTCCACGAGGACACGTGTCGCGCTCTTACTATCTTCTTGTTTGTTAGGCTAGAGCATGGAGAGCAGAGGAGAGAGAAAAGAAAAAGAAGTTTACTGTTTCTCTTCTTCGGTGAGCCCCTCGCCGACCTTCAAAGCAGCACCGGAGTTCCGCCTCACCGTGCGACCACCGCCGTCTATTGCACTGCGTAGCCGCTCGATCTGCCCTACCCCGACACTCGTCTCGCGACCGCCCAAAGCCACAGATCCCACGTTAGCGGTGCCTTCGCCTCGCTATCTCCGAGCACCACCGCTGCTGCGATACGGCACTAGAAGCTGCGGCACTGGCCGAAGCCACCGCCCGAGTCAACGAAGCCACCGCTTTGCTGCACCGCGACGCCATTGCTCCGCGTCGCTGTTCTGCCCGAGCCACGACCATCTTCACCGCCCTGCTGGCGACCCACGAGCTCGACACCCCCTGCTCGCCTTCGCCCGACGCTCAGCCGTCGCTACGTCATTGTCCCTGCCGCGACCCGACGCTACCGAAGCCCGCACCGCCTCTACTCGCCTCCACCCGGCGCGACAACAAGCCGCGCCCCACGATGCCCCTCGCCGGTGCCACGCCACGCCGGAGTCTCTCGCCGGTGTCAACCCTCGCTGCCCCCGCGCCGGACGTACTGCTCGCCGTGCTCTCGTCGGAAACCCTCGCCGGAGCTCCGAACCAGCTAATACTTTTAGGTAGGTTTATATTATTTTATTTCTTGTTTTTCTTACTCTAAATATTTCCTTAGAAATTAGGGCATGCCACCCGATTCGCCACCGCGTCTGAATAAAATTTTTTATTTCATCTATAAGGCCTTAGTGAAATAATTAATTAAACAGGAATAAAATTGATACTTTGATCTTTAAAGCTTAAGATCAATTTATCAATTTTACTAGCAAAATATTATCCATTGATCTTAACAATGTATGATATCTTTAGTAATTTTTAATGGCTTGGCTTGTCTTGATTGCCTTGTTTATTTTGAAATATATTTGAATTAGAATATTGCATGGTTTAGGATTATCTTGCATGTTTAGGGTAGGAGTTTTATTATTTCGACTTTTTAAAGAAATCAAAAAATCAAAAAATCAAATCAATTAATTTAGGTTGCTAGTGTTTTTTTTTAAAACTTGGATTGCATGTTTAATTATTTGGCAATTATTAATTTCGAAATTAAAAAAAAAAAAGGAAAAACAACAAAAAATCATCATGCATGTCATGTAGAATTAGGGCATATTTTGTACATCATTGCATATTAGGGTTAAATTGCACTTAGTTTAATTTTAGATAATATTTCTTTTAATTTATTATAAGTTTAGGTATTTTTTTAGGCATATTGCATTTTAGGATTATTTAGGTTAAGATAATGTTTTAGTTTAAATTAGGATTTGGCTCAACCTAATTCATAATATAAATTAAATAAGATCTTAATCTAATTAGGTAATTTTCACATTTCACTAAATTTCGAATTTCATGAAAAATACAAAAAATGTCATAGGTTAAATTAGTTTTATTATTTAGGATAAAATGCATTCTTTTAGGAAAAAGAAAAAAATGTCATATGCACGTCATTAGGGTTAGATTCATTGAGATGCATGTCATTTAGTATTTTTGCTAGGCTCATTTAATTAGAAATTACATGTCATTAGAATTAGGTCATTTAGTTAATATCGCATTGCATACTGCATGATTTTCATTAATTAAGTGAAAACAAAAAGAAATTGCATGTTAATTAGAAACCATATCTAGGGTTGTTGATGTGAATTTTAATTTAACATTGCAGATACTTTTGTTGCTTTGAAGTAAGTTTTTGCAATTTATCTATTGTTTATCCGGGTGTTAAATTGGTGGATTGCGCATCCGCATAATCACCTCACATGTTAGAGAAATAAATTTAAAATCAATCCAAACTACTTGCCAAACATTTTTCAAAAATAAAAAAAGTACCGAAAGAGCGTTAAAGAAATTTAGCGTAATCAAGTCCCCGAACTCACAAATCTCTAGTTCTTAGGAGTAAAGTAAATCTTCATTTACTTTACTTGAATTTCTAATCGACTCACCAAAAATATATTAGTGGCTACTCCTACATAAAATCTATTTGCGTGTTAAGAAATTTGAACTTAACACACTAATTGGTATAAGCTTAGGAGAGCCCGAGTTAAGTCTAAGCTTAACAATCCATTAGCCAAACCCTAGGTGGTTCACACCTGAAAATTTGGTCGCAACAAATGTTAATATGGTAAATGGTATAAATTGAACATTTTGTGGGGCTACAAAGAGTGCAAGATCTTTGGAAGTCGAGCGTATCAAGTAGCTGTTCTATTTCAATATCAGTAAGGCTCCGATAGAAACCAAAAGTGCCGAATGTGAGCAATCAATGATCTATATTGGACTCTGAACCAACTTGTATGGATGCAACGACTTCAGTATTTAAGAGTTGAGTGGTAGGTTCATCATTTTCAACCAGTCTCACCCTGATTATCTATCCAAACACACCAAAGCACGTGCTCAGATCCCAAACATTTAATATGCAAGGATACAAAGAAGAAATCAATATAAGCAGTCTCCAACATAAAAAGTTCATGCACTCTCTTTCAATCATTCTCTAGTGAAGATTACTTTGAACAAAGATCACAAGTCTTAAAACAAATACAATCGATAAGTTCAGGAGTTTTCAAAGCAACTTCACACTTGCTTCTCTCACACAATCGATAACCGCCTTGACTTTGCCATGATACTTTTGTTCTCTTTTCAAGTGGACAGCGATAGCAGGGATGCCCTTGAGCAGCAGCCTCTCTCCCAGTATCTTTCCTATCTTCGCAGCTGCAGCCACATCTCGAGTCGAGTCCATGCTTGGTCTAAAAGCCTTCTCTTGCGAGCTTGCTAAAGACGCCACAGTAGCAGTTGGGGAATGGATGACTTGGGCACTTACAAACTTGTTAGTGAAGTGCATCTTCAGAACATAAGGCTTGAGAAAGTTTATTATTCTCGGTGGCTTAGCTGGCGGTGGGATAACCATCTCTGAGTTGGGGAATAAATATAACGAACTTCGAATTGCTACGACGAAAGCACCAAAGTCAGATAAAAGGGAAAATAATCAGAAAATTAGAATGTTCATCTTTTCCATCCCTCTTTATGTCAAGGCCCAGTATGTTGTTTTGGTTATATAAAAGTCAGCTTTTTCATGACAAAAGAAGAGAAGTATAAACCACAAGCCTTAAGCTTGCAGTGTAGTAGACTGTAATAGAACTATACTGGAAACAAGATCTTTGTAAATAAGTAACTTAGGGTGCATTTACTTCATGGAAAGCTCAAGATTAAATGAGAAATATTTCCATCATCTACAAAAATAGTTAGTCATGAATTGTGGTTGATAGTGCAAACATTTTTCCTTGACTAATTTTTCAAAGTAATATGACCAATCATCTTTTGAAAAATATTTTTTGCAAAACAAACGCACCCTTAGTTCCCACACCACTGCACTAGAACAACGAAAAGCATTAACAGCCGAGAGATATAATATTGACCCTGACTGCTGATAAAGTATCTCATGAAGCATTCAAACGAGTGATGATGTATGTGATGTATCGAGAGAACCACACTTGAACAAAGCCATCTCGTGTCACGACAGAAAACCTTCCTAACACAACTCAGTTTCGATTGGTTTTTCTCCCTTCCACGTTTCAACGGCATATCATGTGTTAAACAAGCAAAGATGGTTCTCTTCTACATTTGACTCCTCTTTCACAACTTTCATCGAACACTCAGCGCACAATTTCCGAAAGACCATAACCAAGCATTCCAGAAAGTCGTAAGACGCAGCTTTTAAGCGGCCAACTAAGAAAGAAACACAAGAGCGAATCGACATCAGGCGAAACGGACCCGCAAGAACACAAATTAGTCCAGAATTTTCCCAGGGAATCAATCAGAAAATGCAGAGCAACCGGGTCTAACTCTGACCCCACAATGCACATCCACTCAAAGACAAGAGAGCACCAGTGACGGACCCTTTTGAGAGGAAGTACCACGGCGGCGAATGCACGACCGAGCTGCGAAATCCAACCAACGACACAGCGAGATGCGAAGAGGAGGGGAGGAGCGCGGGGAAACTGAGTGAGACGATAAGGGTGCGTTTGTTTGCGATTCTGTTTAAAAATTGTTCCAGGAAACAGAAATAGAAAAAAGTGTTTCTGTTCAGGAACAATTCTGAACAAAAAACGCGTTTGAATCGTATAAAATTTCTGTTTCTGGAATAAAAAAGAACAGAAAACACGTTTGGTAAGCGTAAAAAATTTCTGTTTCGAAATAGAAAAAGAACAAAAACACGTTTGGTAATGTACAAAATTTCTGTTCCAATTTTTTTTCAATTGTTTTTTTTTTAATAAAATGTGAACTTGGTATTGAATTATCATTCTTATGAAATGCTCATCAATTTAATTTTGTTCATATTAAGTGAAAACAAACATTCTAAACTTGATCATATTTGTTTAGTCGGAAGAAATTTTTTTAAGTTTGTACCAAAAATTTCCCATTTGTTTTTTTTTTTTTTTTTTTAAATAAAGTGTAAACTTGACTTTGAATTCTCATTATCATAATGACAAGCGAGCGGTCTGAGTTAGGTTAAAAATTATAATAATAGACTAACCAATTTGTGCTTTGCACTAAACAGCCATATAGAGACCGTACAGAATTTCACACAAAAATATTATATTCTCTTTCGAGGCAACAAGAAATTCTGATCATAGATGTAAGTGTATAATGCAAGAAAGAGTATTCGTCTTTGTCCTCGCTTTGCTCACAGCACCACTGTACACAAACCAAAATGTGCCGAAAGACGAAAGTATATGACTCATCAAGGTCTCAAAGTCTCTGCAGCATATAAAATGTATCCAACTTAGTAAACGCCGTACTAGTCTGTTCTAGCGACTCCATAGCGGATCTTGTCCAAATTTCGTTGCCATTCGTCAATCTCTGCTTGGGTGCGACTCCTTTTCGGTTCATCTTCTCTCTTTAGCTGCTCCCTTAATTCCAAGATCTTTCTCTCAATACATTGAATCTGCAGAAAACCAAGATTTGGCTGAAGTGGAAAATTTTGGAAGGGCAAATTTCAAATCGAGAACTGAGAGAAACGAAAGGGAGTGTAACCTTTCTATAAGGCCACCGCCCCACTCCACCTTTTCGGCAAATTTTCTTGACAACGGTAGGACACAAATGCAATCTTTCAGAAGCCTTTTCGATCGGAAGATGGAAGTAACCTCCGACATCTGCCAGGGTCATCTTTCCCGCTCTCTCCCTCTGCACTAATCTCAGCACATAAATACAGCCGTTTCAGAATAATGGAAGAAAATAATGAGTGCAATACAAGTGACATCCGTTGAACCAGATCATTATTCTAAAGGCCAAGTCCTAGAGGATAAAGGCGCGGAGTAATCTATATTTCAACAGAATCCACACGTAAAACTGTTTGCGATGATAATTTGGTGAAAAACAGAACTCGGATATCGCTTCCATTTATAACAGTCATAAGAGATAAGAAAATATGATTGTTTATCGTAGCATAAAAGGCTGTACAGGACACACATACACGGATTAATAATTCTAGAAAAAAGAATAACTGTGCCGCAACCCGTTTTAAGAGACTTCGCTGTCGTTTCTTAGGTTTTGGCTTGTTGTGCATTTGCGAGGATTCTCACTTCCAAGCAACAAAAATACAAAACAATAAACAAAAAGCATTCTACCGCTTCCAGCTATTCAAAAGATCGACGGGCTCTTGAATCGATTCTCTATGTGAGGCTTATAATGTTGTCACATGGAGAAGTGAGAATGGCTATGCATCACCTCAAAAGCAGTCGGAGGCAGAGGTAGTTGAAAATAATCGGCATTTACATTGCCATTGAAATCTATTCCGACGCACACAGCTTCATAGAACATGGCGAGCGGGTCCTGGTACATGATGTAGCCAGCCAGCCTCCTTCCCTCACAGTATTGCTGCAGAAAATCCTTCAAATTCTGTATGCTTTTCTTGCAAAAACTGAAATGGAAGCAAGAAAGATAGGACTATATTGCTGCACGATACATATTTAGAACCCCAATTTCCCAAAAAAAGGAATGTCATCTAATTTTTTAAAGGAAAAGATCAATTGAAGTTCTTACTCAAACATTTGATACCGATCCTCACCGTTGGATGGTACCGCACCCGAATTGTGCTGAGTGTCCGAATCGCATGGCTGACCATACCGACTCTTCCATGGAGTTCGAGTTTTGTGGTATGATTGGTTTCCACTGATAATTTTTAAAGAACTTATGTTAGAAAGTGTCACAACAATTGTAATTAGCAAATAACACAACATTATAACAAAAAAACACATTGGAAGTGTCATTACAGAAAGTATTAGCAAATAGCAAACATCATCGGTGCGTGATCAATCTTCGAACTTGTCGATAGTGTTCGATAGTGCCTGAACTCATCACGCAAACTAGTTCATCAAGAAAAGTTTCTACCCTATTGTAAGGACAATCAAACGCACCGTGACTATGAATGATCTCGCGCTTCTCGCTCGAGCTGCTCGCCGCTCGAGCCGAGGGCGAGCATGGCGACGCTCGCTCGCCCGGATCTCGAGCGAGCGGACGAGCTCTTGTCGCAGATCTGGGTGAGCAACGCTCGCCCAGATCTGCGAGACTCGCTCGAGCAAGCGGCTCGCAGATCTGGGCAAGCGCTGGCTCGAGCGAGCCCTAACACTCGAGCTCTCGCCGAAGTGAAGACAATCAGTGAAGGAGGAGCAGTGACCACGTTTACCTGGTGAAGGAGCAGCGGCTGTCGAGACGAGAGGCCGCTGTCGGCGCCGGAGAAGACGATGGAATTCTCGCTCGCGAGGAGGAGACGCGCTCGTCGTAGGTCGCGAGGAGGAGAAGCTCGTCGCTCGTCGCGGTTCGCGGGAGGAGAAGCTCGTCGCGGGTCTCCGGAGGAGAAGCTCGTCGCTCGTCGCGAGGTCGCAGGAGGAGAAGCTCATCGCGGGGGGGAGAGAGGCGTTGTTCGAGCACTATCCAAGAAATAAAAAAAGGAACACAATTTTGTTCCTTTTTTTTTTGTTTTTGATTTGTGTTTGAAACAAGAAACACAAAATTTGTGTTTCTTGTTTCTGTTTCTTTTTTGTTCACGGGAACAAAGAACAAAAAAAAAAACAGAAACGCGCCCAAACGCGTTTCCTTTTTGTTCATTCAGAAACAAAAAACAGAAAAAGTGTTTAAAAACAAAAAAAGAAATATAAACAAACGCAGCCTAAAAGACTCGCAAGTACATGGAGGAGCCCCAGATGGGCGGCCCGATACTGAAGATCCGACCCGACCCAAATTGACCGTGTGAAAATGTCAGTACTCGAAACGAACCAAACCGTTCAATCACTCGATCCGACCCGACCCCAGACTGGAAAAAGTAATTATATTCGGATTTTTTTAAAAACGATTATCCGAATTATTTCGCTCAGTTTGTTTAATTAATTCTTCCAAATTATTCTTATAAATTATTGAGGGATGTTTATAAATGAGGCTTAGAGAGATTTTTCTGTTAATTTGACGATGTTAATCAACGCAATATAATCACGGGACAAATGTAGGTTTTCACAAATATCAAATTACAAATGAGCATTGTAACTATCATTAGCAGTCAAGTTGACTAATGCTCTTTGGTCGTTGAGTCTATTTTAATAGCCAGACTTGCAATTACTTTTAATAAATATAATTGTACTTTAGTAACGTAGAAAAGAGGTGACTATTGAGAAGGTTTTTCTTTTTGCTACCGTTGTTTAAAAATTATTTATATTATTTTACTAAATTTATTTTATTTGCTTTTCCACATTACTTTTTTTACTGTAGACAGAGTTATGCAATTGAGACTTAGTGATATATTTCTAATAATTTGACGATCTTAACTAATGTGACATCATTAGCAAAATGACTTTTTCTTTTGCTTATATTAGAATTAGAAAAGTATGTAACTATCATAAGCAGTCAAGTCGATTGATAGATTTTGCGCATTAAGTTTGGTTTAATAGCTAGATTTAAAATTTACTTTTTCTTTTGCTAAGATTGTTTGAAGAGTTATTCACATTATTTCGCTAGGGTTGTTTTTTTATTCCTAATTATTTCTTCAAATTAGTTTAAAAGATGTAGTTGTATTTTACTTAAGTTAATTATAGAAACAGGTGAGTGTCAATTAGTTGTGCATTATTATTCACTGACATCGTTTAAACAATTATTCATATTATTGTGCTAAGTTTGTTTTATTTATCATTCCAAATTGTTGTTTCATACTATAAATAGATACGTGCGAACGAGACTTGAAAATTATTTCTATTAATTTGACAATATTAATTAACGGGATATCCATCATGGGACAAGTGTAGGTCTTTACGAATTTTAAATTACAAAAGAACGTTGCAACGATCACTAACAATCAAGTTGATTGATGTTGTTGCACATCGAGTCTATTTGAATAGTTTGGTCCACAATTTTATTTTAATTGATGAAGTTGTATTATTGTTAAGTTAGTTATAGGAAGAGATGATTATCAAGTAATCGTACTTTTTTTCTAAATGTTTTGTAATATGTTTCCAATATTTTTGTTAATTTTTTTTTTAATTTCTTCTTCTTAGCTAATAGCAGTTTAGATATAGATAACTTGATAGTAGACATATACTGTTCATTCCTTGGGCAGTCTATTTATCGTGATACGTAAAATAACATAAAGTCAAATGTAAATTTATTCACGTAATATATAGATGTACTTTAAAAATGAAAAAGTGTAAATATAAATGGATAATCACGAGTTACATTGATATTTTCATATTCTAAAGCATCATTTGTAGTTACCAGAATACCATATTTATCGATTTAACTAAATATACAAAGTATCTGTAATAATCCATATTTAAGTATGTAATTTGCATATTATTTGTAATTACCATATATATATATATATATATATATAAATAATTGGATATACAATATATATTTCGAAAAGATATATAAATAGGTGGGTCAACGGCCCGCACCCATCCATATGTGATTTTTACTTGACATCATGGATTGTCGCCCGAATAGAACGAACAAAAAGATTTCCTTAACACTAGTGAGTATTGTCCACCCTTCAATTGAACTCTCAGAAGTTACAATTTTTTATTTTTTCCCGTTAGTCTTTTCTCCTTATAATTGCTCTTAGACAAAAAGCAAATCTATATCCTCAGTCGGCACGTGTACCATTGTGTAATTTGTATAACTATTTAAATGCGGCAGCTTGGAAGTGACAGTATAATTTATGTGCGGATGGGACTATAGCTTCTTTAGAGTCAATTTGCAACTACAGACAATATCTCCCACCATGACGTTTCCCCTTGTTGTTGAAAAGAACCTGCCCATTCGACCAGAGAGGACAAGAAAGAGATCTTTTTCAATGAACGAATTCGTCACAAGAGTTCGTGTTTCAGAGGTCGTGTATGGGAAGCCAAGGGAGAACAGTGGAGGGACTGATGTGAACCATTTGATATCTCATGGACTGACAGACAACCAAAGACATGATTGTCGTCGTGGTGTAAATCAAGATTCTATGCTTTTTGGACATTACATACACAAACATGTCAACAAAAACTTCTCTCTAGGTTCGTACAAACACCTTTGCTTATCCTCGTTTCATGTCCATCACTAGTTTTAGGAACACTTCATCCTCACCGTTTAGAAAGTCATGCCAGACTGCATCAAGATATTTCAAGTGCGTGCACGTGTCGACATGAACACTGCTTGCAACTATCAAAGTTTACGCCAATCTAGACGTAACTGAACAAAAGAAGGAAAGCCATCGATCCTCGGCTTCACCATACCAAATTTTGGTGATAATTGGTGGATATATTGAGCTGGGCATGATTGCCCCTATATTAGCACAGGTTTGTTTTACAAAGGCTCGTGACTCTTGAATATTGGTGTATCTGCAGTTGAGGTTTGGGTGCTGTTACTCCTTTATAAGTTCGTATGATTTGTCCAAGCTAAGAGGGTCTTATTTATTTAATTTTGCTGAACTGATGTAAGAAAGTCTAGTTATCACAGCAGAGATGCGCTCTGCAACTCTGAACATGTGATGTGAGCGCATAAACCTCACTATCAACTGACTTATTGTGAGTTCTCATCGTCAAAAGCCATGATTCTTGGCATGTCTACACCAGAAGCAATTCTTTCACGAGGAAATCCACTCCCTCACTGCCTAATTTGATTCAAACTTTGTTTGTGGTTTACAGCTGATAGGAGAAGGAGACGTTGTCTTGAGCATATGAGGTGAACATAGATCTACTTACTGGCCATGGCAATAGAGGGAGAGGCAAAACAAAAGCTGCTGAAAAAACCGGTAGCAGTGGAAGTCGGTGATGTTGGTGAGGATGAGCCCCTGAAGGACAGGATATGGAGTGAGACCAAGAAGATGTGGATTGTTGCTGCACCTGCAATATTCACCAGACTCTCTACCTTTGGGATTTATGTCATCAGCCAAGCTTTTATCGGCCACATCGGGTCCACTGAATTGGCTGCCTATTCTCTCGTCTTCACTGTCCTCCTGAGATTTGCAAATGGTGTCCTGGTATGTTTTAGCATGGTTTCCATTACTTTAGTTGTCGATTTTTTCATGTACTAGAGTCATGTAATATGGTATCTTGCTGTTGTTCATCTTACGTCAACATTTTTAATTTGCAAAAATTAGTTTTTTGTCTCTTTATATATTGTTTATAGATGCTTCTTAAGCACATCTGTCACTGAGCCCAACAGTGAATAACGAACGAAATTTTTTTTTCATAGAACAGTCTCATGTCCCTTAATTAACAATGCTCAAACATAGAATAGCCACTGCGAAGCACTATGCCAGTACTGGCTTCTCATGGAAGCAGCTTGTCAGCTTTGATTGACTTTCTGAATATGTTGAAGCCAGTGAAATTGTTATGAGAACAAGGCATATAGAAATCGAAAGAGCACCAAGGAAAATGAGTTTGGAGTTGAACCAAGGTCGTTTGCATTGTGGATGTGGCTTCGAACGAAACAACACTATGTTACTGTTGAAAAAGGGCGTGACCAGCAAGACTTATGAGAGAATTCGCCAAAAACATCTCCACGCATGTCTTTTTTTATCGCCTGTCAGAGGAACCTTTCCTCATGTCGTTCATGTGACGTTGTCTTGAAATTTGAGTCATGAAATGAGTTACAACAGCTTCTGTTCATGGAACTTTCAGCTCGGCATGGCAAGTGCGCTTGAGACCCTATGTGGCCAGGCCTACGGTGCGAAACAATACCACATGCTCGGAGTGTACCTCCAGAGATCGTGGATTGTCCTAACAATCTGCTCCATCTTTCTACTTCCTCTGTTCATCTTCACCGCGCCACTTCTAAAGGCCTTAGGCCAGGAAGACAAAATTGTAAAGGTCGCTGGAGAAATCTCCCTCGGGTTGATCCCAATCCTCTTCGCCTTTGTCATATCTTTTACCTGCCAAATGTTTCTCCAAGCGCAGAGTAAGAACATGATCATTGCATACATAGCAGCATTCTCGGCGGTGGCTCATCTATGTCTATCGTGGCTATTGACCGCAAAATACAAGTTTGAATTTTAGGTGCTATGGCTTCCCACCATTTTGGCATATTGGATTCCTAATATAGGACAACTAATGTTCGTGTTGTGTGGAGGTTGCCGAGATACATGGAAGGGTTTCTCGAGTTCAGCCTTTAAGGACTTGTGGCCTGTGATTAAGCTCTCGCTTTCATCTGGCGCCATGCTATGGTAAGTCAGGATTTCATCACCAGGACATAAGATTTTGTCCTTGAATTCAGACTAATTGATAAGTTTCTGTGTAAATCAGCATTCGTTTAGTTGATCTGACCATTTGGTATGTACATGCCCGATGGGTGATTTAGAAGTCGCCAATGTTTTGTTGTCGAATAAATGGTGAAATCTGGACACGCGAAATCTCTCACATCAGAAGTGGACAGCGGCACGTCCTTTCTTTTTCGTTCAAGATTTTCAATTCCTATTCTTTGCTAATTGTCAGTCTCGAGCTGTGGTACAACACGGTGCTGGTTCTTCTAACGGGCAACATGGAAAATGCGGAAGTTTCTATTGATGCACTCGCCATCTGGTAATTGTGTTTGCACTTCCAATCTTTCTGCTCCTAGCTGTTTTCAATTACATTTGGGAAATGCCTAGATTACAAAAATTCCTTCAGCAAAGGCTAGTTCACGAAAATGAAATAGCATAATTTCTTTACTTGCAGCCTCAACATCAATGGTTGGGAGATGATGATCTCCTTCGGTTTCTTGGCTGCAGCAAGGTGTAATCACATGATTCACGACTCCTATTGACCATTAACTCCTTCTCTAGACTTGCAATTTACTAGCAAATTTCTAAATTTTGTATGCTTTTTCAGCGTTCGAGTATCTAATGAACTAGGAAGAGGGAGCGCAAGATCAGCAAAGTTCTCAATCATGGTTAGTGCTCACATCCTTCGCCATCGGATTTGTTCTCTTTGTGTTCTTCCTCTTCCTCAGGGGGCGTCTGGCTTATATTTTCACTGAGAGCGATGAGGTCGCCAATGCCGTGGCTGATTTATCACCTCTTCTGGCTATTTCCATACTTTTGAACAGCGTCCAACCAGTGCTTTCTGGTACTTCTTCTCCACTATTCCCTCATGAACAAATGAATTATTCCTTAAAGAAAGAAAAAGTATCAAAAAAGTCTTAAACATATTGCATTAATACTAATTTAGTCCTAAACTTTTCAATTAGACAAATTCGGTTCTAAACCTTTTCACATTAGCACCAATTCAATATATCTAACCAATTTTGGTTGGCCGGCACTGACGTAAATGCCAGCTAGTAGAATGCTGACGTGGCAATTTTTTTAATAATTTTTTATTTTTATTTTTATTTTTATTTTCATTTCATTTTTCCTTTTCTTCTCTTCTTCCTCCTTGAACTTTCCTTGCAATGCCAACGTGACTCTGGCGAGGCTCATCAACCATTGGGAGAGGGCCGCAAAGCCCTCATCTATAGCTAGGGAGGGTCATGGCCCTCGCTAGCCTCGCCTGGGTTGTGAGCGAGGTCTGGGGGCCATAGGTGATGCGACTTCACCCATATCTGCATAGAGGCTGCCTTCGCCCGGCCAAAGGCCGCGACACTCATTGGAGCCTTGCCAGCCACAATGGGGAAAGTCCGAGGAGGAGGAAGAGGAAAAAAAAGGAAAAAGAAAAAGAAAAATAACAAAATAATCAAAATAATCAAAAAATAAAAAATTATTTAAAAAATTGCCATGTTAGCATTCTACTAGCCAGTGTCCACATTAGCCTCAACTAGTCAAAATTGGCCGGATTGAATAAATTGTTATCAATGTAAAAATGTTTAGATATTTTTTGGTACTTTTCCCCCTTAAAGAACTTAATCGATCAATACACAAAAATTTGAGAAATATGTCCATCCATTGTATGATGTGAGCAACAAAGTGGTGGATTGATATCAAATTATGAGTACTTGATTGTGATTGAACATTAGTCTCAACATATATTTATCAGGAGTAGCCGTTGGAGCTGGTTGGCAGAGCATAGTAGCCTATGTCAACATCATAAGCTATTACCTAGTAGGGATTCCGTGGGAGTCGCGCTTGCTTATTTCTTAGGGATGCAAGTGAAGGTAAACTACTAATTTCCTTTCCAAGACGAGTTGCATTGGCAAATTTGCATATCAATGAATGAGACATGTCAAAATGGGCTGAAGCTCTTGACCTGCACCTGTAAAATTGAGATTCCTATATCTTGATCATATGCTTTGTAGGGCGTGTGGGTTGGAATGCTGTTTGGAACTTTCGTTCAGACTATAGTACTGATCGTTATTACCTACAAAACTGATTGGGACAAGCAGGTGCGTCAGATATTACTATTCTCCATTGATTCCTAATTATATTAAGGGTCAACAAGTCTCAAT
>CM024722.1:5972130-6049843 GCA_014182545.1 Eucalyptus globulus
TCCAAATTCCGATCCCTGAAATTTTTTTGGCAAAAACGTACACATTTGAATCTTTGTGGCTCCATTTTTTCAGCGCCTTCCACACGGAGCCCCACATCGTGCTGCTTGAGAAAGACACAAACTGTATGTCTTTCACTACAGAATTCGAGATTGAACCCGTATTCTTGTAGAGAATTAGAAAGGATTGAAGCAATTGTCTGGGCAATTCTTGGGGGATGAATAGCTTTTTGGAGGCTTTCAGGTATTTACAAAGGAGTTCAGTTTTATTGCCTCATCCTTTGGAATTACACCATGTACCAACAGATTAGGTGGTGAATGTTAGTGAAATATGTCTTCGAAATGGGTTGAACAATGAAATCGGATCGAGTAAAACAACTCGGACTTTGAGGCGTGATATCACTTTCTTTAAGGATTTTATTTGCCCCACAACGTTGCTAATGGTCACCGGCAAAAATCCTCCAGGATACAACAAAGTCTCGGATGAGAATACTAAATAGCAATTTTTAGTATTTCTCCGAGTGGTCTCTCTAAAAAAACAATCGAAAAATTGGCTGCTGCTGTTTTCAGAAAAGAGGACTCGAAAATGACAACACACTTTTCTTTCCAGAAAATGACAAGTATATATATGAAGCTTGATGTGCAACTCTTCGTGAAAATTGCGAACAAACACGTCTTTAGAAAATTGTTCGGATAAACCAATGCGACTCTTCGGAAGAAGTCAAATAACGAACAATTACAATCCTTCGGAAAAATTAAAACCGAATAAGTAATTTTCCAAAGGTTGTCTTGAAAAGACACAAACAAAATTCGGAATATTTATTTATTTTTAAATAGAATTTCGAATTTTCATTTATATTTCATTTCCGAAATTCTCAAATTAAAAGGCAACATTTGAGCTAAAAAAAATAATAAAAAAATAATAATAAATAGCAAGGGATTAATGCCAAAATCGCGCAATTATTCGCGCACCCGCACGAGGGTATGGTGGGGTCTAGCCTCACCTAATCACTCCTTTAACTACAAAAGGGAAATCCCACATTAATAAACTGACCCTCCTGCTCCCACCTTTTCTATGTGGGACAAAGTAAAAAGCACTCATTTTGTTTTAACAAACAAAATTCCAACAATCCCCCACTTTGTTTGTAAAACAAAGATTTCAAAATAAAATAAAATAAAAACCATACAGCCAAAGTTTCAGTAAGATTAATATACATACATAAAGGTCTCTTTCGAGTTAAACCTTTATTTAGTGCAAGTATATCAAAGCTCTATCAAAGTGACAAGTAGCTCGGCTTTAAACTTGTACTTTTATGTAATAGAACCGGACATACCACACATACACTAATCTCTTGTTTCAGCGAGAATTTCTATATTACTCCGCACTATTATGGCATTGTGCTTGATCTTGTTTCATGAGCTCTCTAGAAAGCAACCCTCACTTTCGTAAGAAGCGGCACCACTTCTAAGCTCATATAGGTGAAGTATCTACCATGTGTTTCTGTTACTAACAACACACTACAAACTTGTATCATACTTCATTAAGAATTCAATTCAGCCTACAAAACGTAATGCATAATACGACTTTCTCATATCAGGGCTATGTCAGTATCAAACAATCACATTCAATAACTTGTTCTTACCCATTAAACTTTACTCGCGGACCCCTCAAGTGCCATAACTTTGGCCAAAGGGACACTTAAGTGCCATAACTTACGAAAGGTACACTTAAGTGCCATAACTTACGAAATGTACACTTAAGTGCCAAAATCGGAGTAAAAGGAATCACTTGAGTGCCAATCCAAAACGCCAACGGGCGTTTTCGGAAGCGTGGCAAAAAACGGCGCCGTTTTTGCACGTTGGCGTGGCCAAAACAGCGTCGTTTCGGCTGATGTGGAAAAAAATAAAAGAAAAAAATTAATTAAATTAAATTTAAAATTAATTTTAGTTAAAATATTTTAAAAAATAATCATTTAAAAATTTAAAAAACTTTAAAAAAACTTTAAAAATTTAAAAAAATTAAAAAAAAAAATTAAAAGGGGAGCGAGGAGGAGGGCGGGCGAGGGATCAGCCCTCGCCCCGCCGCTGCACCCCCGCCGCCGGGAAGAGCCAACGACGGCGGGGAGGGTCGGCCGGGGTCGTCGAGCCACAGTCGGGCCGCGACCCGGTCGGCGGGGCGGCAGGGCTCGCGAGCCCTCGCTGCGGATCCGGGCGAGGGGCCGCGAGCCCCTCGCCGCGGGATCTGGGGGCGCGCGGCCCTCGCCAGATCCGGCGAGGGCCGCCGCCCCGGCGGGCGACGGCCCTTGGCCCGGCCGGGCGAGGGCCGCCGACCCTCGCGGATCTGGCGGGCTCGCGAGCCCTCGCCGACCCTCCCCGCCGTCGCCGCCCTTCTCGGCGGCGGGCTGATCCCTCGGCCGCCTCCCCCATTCCCTTTTTTTTTTAAAAAAAATTTTTAAAATTTTTAAAGTTTTTTAAAGTTTTTATATTATTATTTTTTAAAATATTTTAAAATTAATTTAATTAATTTTTAATTTTCTTTTATCACGTCAGCCCAACGACCGGCAGCCCACGTCGGCGTCAAACGGCGTCGTTTTGGGCGCGCTTCACCGAAAAACGCCACACATGGCCTGATTCTTTGGCCCCAGTGGCACTCAAGTGATCCCGTTTTTTTGAATTTGGCACTTAAGTGTACATTTCGTAAGTTATGGCACTTAAAGTGTCCCTTTGGCCAAAGTTATGGCACTTGAAGCGTTCTTTTGCCCATTAAACCTTGTAACTAGTGATGTTCTAGAAAAATGTCGGATTACCATTATTGGTGATTTGAATTAAAGGGTTTCAGCCCCATTTCTTGTGAGGTCGTTATTACCATATGTCTTGGTAAAGCCTTCGTCAAAGGATCGGCAAGATTTTTACTTGACCTCACATAGACAATTGTTATGGTACCATCTTTAATCAATCGTCTCACATATTCATGTCTTAGACTAATGTGTCTAAGACATTATAGGTGCTACTATAGGCTCTTGCCAAAGTGGCCTGTCTATCACAGTGGATAGAGATAGGAGGCATAGGACTAGGCCATAATTTGATGTCCAACAACAAATTTCTAATCCACTCAGCCTCTTTCCCAGTTGCCGCCAAAGCAATAAATTCAGATTCCATTGTTGAGTGAGTTATACATGTCTGTTTCTTGCTCGTCCAAGATACATCACCTCCAGCTAGTGTGAAGATCCATCCAGAAGTGGAACGCTCATCTCCCACACTTGTAATCCAACTAGCATCGGTGTATCCTTCTAATACAGCCGGATAATTATTGTAGAACAATCCTAAATTTTTAGTTCTCTTAAGATAACCAAAAATTCTAGTAATAGCTCTCAATGTTCTGTACTTGGATTACTTGTATACCTACTCAACTTACATACAGAATAAGCAATATCGGGTCTAGTACAATGCATCGCATACATTAAAGACCCTATAGCACTTGCATATTTTAGTTGTGCCACCGCTCTACCAGTATTATAATTTAATTTAATACTAGAATCAAATGGAGTACTTATTTCTTTAAAACCAATATGTTGAAATTTATTTAATAATTTTTCAACATAACTGCATTGGCTTAAAGAATAACCCCACTATTTTCTTAACTTTAATACCTAAGATAGTATCTACTTCACCCAAATCCTTCATTTTAAACATGGAAGTTAGATACTTCTTAATTTCATTAACTCCAGTCATATTCGTTCCAAAGATAAGCATATCATCAACATACAAGCACACTAAGACACCATAGTCTTTAGTGAATTTAGATATATACACCTATCGGCACTATTATTGATGAAACCATTTGACAATATGACCGAATTAAACTTTTCATGCCACTGCTTAGGAGCTTGCTTAAGTCCATAAAGAGACTTAATCAATTTACATACTTTTCTTTCATTTCCAGGAAGAACAAAACCCTCCGGTTGTTCCATGTAAATCTCCTCATTTAAGTCTCCATTTAAGAAATCAGTTTTAACATCCATTTGATGAACACAAAGATCATAAATGGAAGCTAGAGCAAAAAGAACTCGAATGGAAGTTATACGTGCAACAGGAGCATATGTATCAAAATAATCTATTCCTTCTTTTTTTGTCTATATCCCTTAACTACAAGCCTAGCTTTAAAAGCTTGAATAGAACCATCAGAATGATATTTTCTTCTAAAAACCCATTTGCATCCAATAGGTTTTGATCCTTTTGGTAAATCTACTAATACCCAAGTATTTGGACATAATTGAGTCCATTTCATCATTCACAGCTTCTTTCCAAAAAGAAGCATCTCTAGAAGACATAGCATCATCAAAGCTTCAGGATCATCTTCTAAATTTAACACTAAAAGGTATTTATTTACCACATTATTATCTCCATCTCCTTCAACAAGAAAAACATGAGTAATAAAATCAGGACCTAAGTCTTTTATTTTCCTAGCTCTAGTACTTCTCCTTAATTCAATCATGTCTTTAGAATTCGTTTCTTTCTCTTGAAAATCACTTTGAGTTTCAATAGATCTTGAATTATTTTCAATCATTTCAGAACTTGTAAAACATTTATTCTCAAAGAATTCGACGTCTCTCGATTCTACTATGACATTAGACTCTAAATCAAGAAGCCTATAAGCTTTACTATTTTTAGCATACCCTACGAAAACACTTTTGATAGCTCTAGGACCGAGCTTTGTTCTATTAGGATCTGGAGCTCGGTAGTACGCTAAACACCCCCACACTTTAAGATATGACAAATTTGGCTTTCTACCTTTCCATATTTCATAAGGGGTTATGTCATTTTCTTGGAAGGTATTCTATTATGAATATAGCATGCAGTAAGTAATGCTTCTCCCCAAAAGATTAATTGGTAGCTTTGAATTTGAAAGCATACAATTAACCATTTCTCCAAGGGATCGATTTTTCCTTTCAGCTAAACCATTTTGTTGTGGAGTATATGGTGCTGAAGCTTGATGAATAATACCATGTTCTTCACAAAATGAAGAGAATTCATTTAAGAAATATTCTCCACCTCTATTTGATCGTAGAACTTTGATTTTTCTTTTCTAATTGATTCTCTACTTCAGCTTTATATTTCTTAAACATGGTAAATGCTTCATCCTTCGATCTCATGAGATAAACATATAAGAACCTACTACAATCATCCACAAAGGTAATAAAATACCTTTTACCTCCACGTGTTAGCATACCATTAAATTCACATATATTACTATGAACCAAATCCAATAAATTTGAATTTCTTTTAACACTAGGAAATGGCTTCTTAGTAAGTTTTGACTTAGCACATATTTCACATTTATCAAATTCGCCATTAAAATTTATCAAGTCTAATTTTCTCATGTTCTTCAAATAACGAATATTTATATGTGCCAACCTACTATGCCATAAAATTGAAGACTTCGACAATATAAGCAGAACTAGAAATATTATTATTAATACTCAGTTGATACATGCCATCATTGGCATAACCCTTCCCAACAAACAGCCCATTTTTCGAGAGGATAACCTTGTCGGATTTAAACAAAACCCGAAACCCCCTCTTACAAAGTAAATCAATAGAAACTAGGTTCTTCCTAATTTCGGGTATAAATAACACATTAAGAAGAGTTATCTTCTTTCCAGAAGTGAAGTCTATCTCCACCGTGCCTTTTCCAGCAACCTTTGCAAGAGCATTATTCGCCATCAGGACCTCTTGAACATTTGAGTCAACAATCTCTTCAAATTGCTTGAACATGTATTTGTCGTTGCACACATGAACAGTTGCTCCAGAATCTATCCACCAACCGGATTGGACAGTGGTAGAATTAATTTCAGAAACCATAGCCATCGCATCATTTATTTCAGAAATTTCCATGTTCGAAAACATGTTCGAAATCATGGCTACATAATTTTCTTCAACCAGATTTGCATCTGCTTTCACCACCGGAATGTTCTTGTCCTTTGAAATGCTCTTACGGTGAATGCAATCCTTGGCGTAGTGTCCCTGTTTGCCACATACGAAACAACAACCCTTTTGCTTCTTTTGTGTTCTCTTGAATTTATGCCCCCCGCTTTTTACTTTGAAGTTCTGGCCGAGTTTCCGTTTTTTATCCACAAAATTCACCTTGGAATTGTACAAAACAGAATTATCACGTAAACGTGACTCTTCCTCAATGCGAAGATGTTTTTGTATTTGCTCCAAAGTAAAGTCCTCCGACTTGTGAATCAGCCTTTTTCCATAGTCTTTCCAACTTGGAGGCAATTTCGCAATAATTGCTCCAACTTGAAAAGCTTCTGGAATATCAATCTTGAGAGCACGAATCTTATTCACAATCACTTGCAATTCATGGACTTGTTCCAGCAAGGGCTTAGTATCAATAAACTTGAAATCAAAATACTTTGCAATTAGATATTTGTTGGTACCTTGCTCCTCCGCTTTGTACTTGAATTCCAGTGCATTCCAAATTTCTCTGGCCGACTTCATTTCAGTGAATAAGTCATACAGACGATCGGAGAGTGTGTTCAGAATATGTCCTCGACAAAGTAATTCATCCTCCACACGTTTCTTATTTTCCTTATTAACCCTCTCAATGGCTTCCGCACTTGGCTGTCCTCCATTGAAAGTAGGCTTAGGATCTTCTATAGGCGCCAAGTTAGGATCCAGAATGTAGGAGATCTTCAGAGCAGTGAGTAAGAACATCATCTTGTCCCTCCAGCGAGCAAAATTGTTCCCATCGAACCGGTCTAGTTTGACCATATCTTGATTCATAACTTTGATTGTCTCCGACTCCATTGTAGCAAAATAAATCCTTAAAATTGTTAGTGAAATATGTCTTCGAAATGGGTTGAACAATGAAATCGGATCGAGTAAAACAACTCGGACTTTGAGGCGTGATATCACTTTCTTTAAGGATTTATTTGCCCCACAACGCTGCTAATAGTCACCGGCAAAAATCCTCCAGGATACAACAAAGTCTCGAATGAGAATACTAAATAGCAATTTTAGTATTTCTCCAGGGTCTTTCTAAGAAACAATCGAAAAATTGGCTGCTGTTTTTCAGAAAAAGGACTCGAAAATGACAACACACTTTTCTTTCCGAAAATGACAAGTATATATATGAAACAAAGATTTGCAACTCTTCGTGAAAATTGCGAACAAACACGTCTTTAGAAAATAAACCAATGCGACTCTTCGGAAGAAGTCGAATAACGAACAATTGCAATCCTTCAGAAAAATTAAAACCGAATAAGTAATTTTCCAAAGGTTGTCTTGAAAAGACACAAACAAAATTCGGAATATTTTTTTTAAATAGAATTTCGAATTTTCATATATATTTCATTTCCGAAATTCTCAAATTAAAAGGCAACCTTTGAGTTAAAAAAATAATAATAAAAAATAATAATAAATAGCAAGGGATTAATGCTAATTAAATCGCGGGCGCGCAGGCGTGCAAAGTGCTAATCGCGCACCCGCACGCGGGTATGGTGGGGTCTAGCCCCACCTAATCACTCCTTTAACTACAAAAGGGAAATCCCACATTAATAAACTGACCCTCCTGCTCCCACATTTTCTATGTGGGACAAAGTAAAAAGCACTCATTTTGTTTTAACAAACAAAATTCCAACAGTGAATCTCTTGGGAAGCACGTAAGTTCAGGAACGTCCAATGCACTACAGTTTCCTGAACGTGATTATGATTTCTATATTGCTAAAATAACTTATTACGGTTAATAAAGTCAACACAATTTGTCTTAAACTTCGTCTCTTTGGCTGAAATTACGGCTAGCATGGGATTTTCATTTATGCTTTGAGTGACAAAGCTTCAACCCCGAGCCCTTCTGGCTTCATAGGCAAGTGTCAAGTCACCATCTCCATGTGTAGGACAGATAGAGCTACTTCATGATTAGGCCACAGTTCATCAACCCGATCATCCGTTAACTCATGCATATAGCTTCCCGTGCCTTCTCCCCCATAGCCTTACAATGTTAATATGGTAAATATAAATTGAACATTTACTGGAGCTACGAAGATTGCTAAATCTTTGCAAGTCGGGTTCCCAAGCAGCTGTTTTCTTTCAATATCAAAAGGCTCCAGTAGAAACCGAAAGCACCCAATGCGAGCAATAATGATCTAAATTGGACTCTGAACCAACTTGTATGGATGCAATGACTTCGGTATTTAAGAGTTGAGTGGCAGGCTCATCGTTTTCAATCGTTCTCACCCTGATAATCTATCCAAAAATGCCAATACACATGCTCGAATACATACATGCACAAACATTCAATGTGCTTATATCCTTACTAAGAAGAAATCAATATAAGCAGCCCCCAACATAAAAATCTCATGCACTCTCTTTAAATGCCATCTTTCTCAAGTGAAGATCACTTCGAATAGAGGTCACAAGCCTTAAAACAAATACAACTTATAAGTTCAGGAGTTTTCAAAGCAACTTTACACCTGCTTCTCTCACACAATCGATAACCGCCTTGACTTTGCCATGATACTTTTGTTCTCTTTTCAAGTGGACGGCGACAGCAGGGATGCCCTTGAGCAGCAGCCTCTCTCCCAGTATCTTTCCTATCTTCGCAGCTGCAGCCACGTCTCGAGTCAAGTCCATGCTTGGTCTCAAAGCCTTCTCCTGCGAGCTTGCCAAAGACGCCACAGTAGCAGTTGGGGAATGGATGACTTGGGCACTTACAAACTTGTTAGTGAAGTGCATCTTCAGAACATAAGGCTTGAGAAAGTTTATTATTCTCGGTGGCTTAGCTGGCGGTGGGATAACCATCTCTGAGTTGGGGAATCAATATAACGAACTTCAAATTGCTACAACGAAAGCACCAAAGTCAGATAAAAGGGAAAATAATCAGAAAATTAGAACGTTCATCTTTTCCATCCCTCTTTATGTCAAGGCCCAGTATGTTGTTTTGGTTATATAAAAGTCAGCTTTTTCATTACAAAAGAAGAGAAGTATAAACCACAAGCCTTAATCTTGCAGTATAGTAGACTGTAATAGAACTATACTGGAAACAAGATCTTTGTAAATAAGTAACTTAGGGTGCATTTATTTCACGGAAAGCTCAAAATTAAATGAGAAATATTTCCATCATCTACGAAAATAGTTAGTCATAAACTGTGGTCGATAGTGCAAACATTTTTCCTTGACTAATTTTTCTAAGTAATATGGCCAATCATCTTTTGAAAAATATTTTTTCGCGAAACAAACACACCTTTAGTTCTCACACCACTGCACTAGAACAATGAAAAGCATTAACAGTCGAGAGATACAATATTGACCCTGACTGCTGATAAAGTATCTCATGAAGGAGTCAAAAGACTGATGTATGTGATGTATCGAGAAAACCACACTCGAACAAAGCCATCTCGTGTCACGACAGAAAACCGTCCTAACACAACTCATGTGTCAACGGCATATCATGTGTCAAACAAGCAAAGATAGTTCTCTTCTACATTTGACTCCTCTTTCACGACTTTCATCGGACACTCAGCGCGCAATTTCTGAAAGACCATAGCCAAGCATCCCGGAAAGCCGTAAGACACAGCTTCTAAGCGGCCAACTAAGAAAGAAACACGAGCGAATCGACATCACGCGAAACGGACCCGAAAGAACACAAATTAGTCCAGAATTTTCCCAGGGAATTAATCAGAAAATGCAGAGCAACCGGGTCTAACTCTGACCCCACAATGCACATCCACTCAAAGACAAGAAAGCACCAGTGACGGACCCTTTTGAGAGGAAGTACCACGGCGGCGAATGCACGACCGAGCTGCGAAATCCAACCAACGACGTCTTCAGACAGCGAGATGCGAAGAGGGGGGAGAGGAGCGCGGAGAAACTGAGTGAGACTATGAAAGACAGGGAAGCACATGGAGGAGCCCCAGATGGGCAGCCCGACATTGAAGATCCGACCCGACCGAAATTGACCGCGAGAAATGTCAATACTCGAAACGAACCAAATCGTGTTCAATCACTCGATCCGACCCGACCCGACTGGAAAAATAATTATATTCGGATTTTTTTACGATTTTCCGGATTATTTCGCTCAGTTTGTTTAATTAATTCTTCCAAATTATTCTTATAAATTATAGAGGGATGTTTATAAATGAGGCTTAGAGAGATTTTTCTGTTAATTTGACGATGTTAATCAACACAATATAATCACGGGACAAATGTAGGTTTTCACAAACATCAAATTACAAATGAGCATCGTAACTATCATTAGCTGTCAAGTTGACTAATGCTCTTTGGTCGTTGAGTCTATTTTAATAGCCAGACTTGCAATTACTTTTAATAAATATAATTGTACTTTAGTAAAGTAGAAAGAGGTGATTATTGAGAAGGTTTTCTTTTTTACTACCATTGTTTAAAAATTATTTACATTATTTTACTAAAGTTATTTTATTTGCTTTTCCACATTACTTTTTAACTGTAGACAGAGTTGTGCAATTGAGACTTAGTGATATATTTCTAATAATTTGACGATCTTAACTAACGTGACATCATTAGCAAAAATGACTTTTGCTTTTGATTATATTAGAATTAGAAAAGTATGTAACTATCATTAGCAGTCAAGTCGATTGATAGATTTTGCGCATTAAGTTTGGTTTAATAGCTAGATTTAAAATTTACATTTTGAAAAATATAGTAGTACTTTAGTTAAGTTGATTATTGAAAGAGGTAATCATCAAGGGGTATGTATATGTTTTCTTTTGCTAAGATTGTTTGAAGAGTTATTCACATTATTTCGCTGGGGTTCTTTTTTTTATTCCTAATTATTTCTTTAAATTAGTTTAAAAAGATGTAGTTGTATTTTACTTAAGTTAATTGTAGAAACAGGTAAGTGTCAATTAGTTGTGCATTATTATTCACTGAGATCGTTTAAACAATTATTCATATTATTGGGCTAAGTTTGTTTTAATTATCATTCCAAATTGTTGTTTCATATTATAAATAGATACGTGCAAACGAGACTTGAAAATTATTTCTATTAATTAACGGGATATCCATCATGGGACAAGTGTAGGTCTTTACAAATTTTAAATTACAAAAGAATGTTGCAACGATCACTGTCACGCCCCGAACCTCGAGTGCGTCAACATCCCACCATGGTCATTCAAATGCGACATTCCCAGGCAGTGTCGCCGACCCCATTCATTTCTTATTGCGCAAGCGAACGTACTATAAAATCCACGACAATAAAATACGGGATAGAAAAGCGAGAAACAATTTCACAACCAATCACTTACACAAACCAACGAGTTACGTAGGCCGAGCCTGGCCAAGAGTCTACAAAAGACCGACTCTTAAAAATGAATTGCCCCTACGACCTACAAGTCGGACACGTTCTTCAATCTTATGACTTCACCCCCCGCATCTCCTCACGGCCAACCAAAGCTATCTCGGCCGCTCCGTCCACTGAGGGACTCCGAAATGGTTATTCAATAACCACCGAGACAACGTCTCGGCAAGTTCAACCCCCTAAACCCTTATTAGAAAGAAAATACGCCCAGAGTGGTCTAGCCACACAAAGGAAGACTTACCTCACCTTCTTGCCTTCCTGCAGGTTAGTACAATTCATATCACTCAAGCACCGTAATGATAAGAATGTAAGCCATCGGAACACAATCAATTTCACTTAATTTCACAATCACGCAAGCATTCCATGTCATCATTATCCACCGCCACACAAAGAGTACGGCCTATTCGCCGGTCGGCTATCTACTAAAATTACAAAGCATTTCTAGAAGAATAAAGGTCCGGTCGGTCTCGCCACTCTGCGACCATGCCACGTCGTTCTATCGACAAAGATTTCTAGAAGAATAAAGGTCCGTCGGTCTCGCCCTCGCGACCATGCCACGTCGTTCTATCGACGGCATTTCTAGAAAAATAAAGGTCAGTCGGTCTCGCCACTACTGCGACCATGCCACGTCGTTCTATCGACAAGCATTTCTAGAAAAATAAAGGCCCGATCGGTCCGCCACTCACCGCGACCATGCCACGTCGTTCTATCGACAAAGCATTTCTAGAAAAATAAAGGTCCGGTCGGTCTCGCCACTTGCGACCATGCCACGTCATTCTCTTGATGGCATTTCTAGCGAATAAGGATCCGTCGGCCTAGCCCTCTACCGCGACCCGAGTCTTTCAACCAAGACACAACAATTCAATAATCAATTGCACAAATCATCACTCAATTTGTAATATCTAACCATCAAATTCATAATCTGAATACACAAGCGATCGGCACAAAATTCTAAGAATTTAGGGTCCCAAAATAATTTTCGGAATTTATTTAATAATTAAATTTATTTCGAAAATTAATTAAATAATAATATCCCTATCTTTCACAATCCACACTCGATTTATAATATCCAATCATCAATTTCAAAATCCAACTACACAAAGCCCGATCGGCACGAAATTCTGAGCAACCGAGATCAAAAATAATTTTTCCGTTTTTTTTTTTTTATATATATATATAATAATATTTTAATAATTTCGGAATATAATATAATATTATAAATTCCCAGAATTTCGAAGCAATTAAATAATTCAAAATTAAAATCCTTTTATGTCACATCAAGGCTTTATATTAACAATAAACATACTTAACTTTAAACTAAACACACTTTAACTTAATTAAACACCATAATCTAATCATCAACCAATTAAACTAATTCAACCCACTAAGCTTACTTAACTTAGGCTAAGCACACTTAGGGCATCATTAACCGTCTAATCAAGGTTTAGTGAGTTAAACTCACCGGATTAGCGAGCCGAGCGGACCAAAACGACGAGGACGACGCGAGGATCGACTTTCCTCAAGGCGGGCCGAGCATCCGGGGCTCAGGAAGGCGGCCAAAAACGAGCCAAACGTCCGCTGCATACCCATTTTTCCGGCCCTCGATTTGGGGCGAGAAGGGCCGCACACGGCGGATCGGGCGGAGGAATGGCGGAGGAGGACCGGCGGGGCTTGGCCGGGCGAGGCGGCGGCTCGGGCGAGGCCTCACGGTGGCCGGAGGGAGCTCCGGCGGCCTCCGGAACTCACGAATCGAGACGGACGGGGATGGCTAGGCGCGGGCGAGCACGGCACGGCGGGCGGCGCGGCGGCGGGTGGTCCTACGGCGTGCGGCGACGGCAAGACCAGCGGCGGACGGCGGTCCTGGCTAGGCCTGCAACCGGCTTCGACACCTCCCGGATCTGGCGGGTGTCGAGCAACAACCAACAATGGAGGAAAGAGGACTTCGGCGCGGCAAAGGAGGGAGAGAGAGGCGGAGGTGCGCGCGGGCGGCGCGGGTGCGGGACGACACGCGGTGGCGGCGAGCTCGGCGACGGCGTGCATCGGCTGGCTTTGCTCTCAGGTGACGTCGAAGGAGAAGAAGAAAACGCCCATGGAGGAATCGTACGAGAGAGAGGAAGAAGAGAGGGAGGAGAGAGAAGGAAGGGGGGCCCTTTTTATTTTCTTTTTCCTCTTTCTTTAATCCAACTAAATGGCCCACCATGACATCATCCCATGTCATCTTCCACTATCTCCTCTCCCACAACATTCTTCAATGGGTGCGATATCATTTCCGCCTAGGTCCAAATCTTGTACATCCAATTTCTTCAATTTTCCTTTCAATTCTCTTCTAACTTGAATCCAATTAAAATCCACAAAAATTATCCCATGATCCTAATAAGATGTGTGAGATAACCCAAGCTTCCAACTTCTAAATCCAATCCCAATTTTACGGTTGAATTCAATGCAGTGCGATTTCAAAGACGCCTAACCTCTGGGTAGCTTTTTGGAAATTTTCTTGCATTCGACCTAAGGGTGATCGGTCCCCAAGTTTTGACGCGTTAAAATCCCTTAATTACTTCGTCCAATAGGCTAGTCCTCTCATGAGTGGCCAACTCGGAGAGACGAACTATATGCACGAGATGAAATGCCCGACTCAATTAGCGAAAATAGAATTAGAAAAATCGGGATGTCACAACTCTTCCCATCTTATAAAAATTTCGTCCTCGAAATTTAAACCTTTATCAATCCTTAACCAAAATGTGGGGGTATAGCGAGTCTCATATAATCTTCTATTTCTCGGGTCGCTCCTTTTGTATCAATCTTTGCTAGATCACCGATATCTTGCCCACTTAAAATTCCAAAGGTCTTCAACACGAAAAATCTACGAAGCTAAAGCGGCGATTAGAATAGTCTAAGCGTCTGCGATAAGCCATGGCCGAATCACCGATTTCAACCAACTACGAACACGCGATTTTCTAATCTCGATCTCATCTCAACCGACCGAAATCCGTACACTTTGCTCCCGCACCGATTAAAAAGAAACTATCGACTTACTTGCTCAAAGCGAGAACCTCTCGGTCAAGATCGATATAATTCGACACCGATCTCGGCAATTGCAATCACCGACTCATCTTCGACCGGGCTAATCTTTCTTTCTTGACTTCATCTCAACAATTAAAATTATGCACTCTCGCTATGCCTTCGCTTAAGAAAGAACCATCTCGAAAGCTCTACCAACTTGGAACGTCTGATCTAGATTGAAATACAATTCATCCCCGACACTCCATACAGATGAATTATGTGATATACACACACACTTCGGTATACCTTTCTAATCGAGATGTTTTCGTGCTGCACTAAGGCGAGCCGACTCTGATCATCTATTGACCACAACCCCACAAGGAATCAATACTCTTCCCGACTCCTTAATAAGCCTGTCATAACATTCCATCATGATATACTTCCATTCCCACACGGAACTCTCTCCAAAGTACTTGAAAAAGCTTTCTTGGCTTACATCGCCAAATTCTCACTTACTGATATCTCCAACACTCACAACTTGATTGGCGATATCTATCTTCATGCCGATCTACCAATCCCAATGATGTAGATTCTAACTTATCTTCGTACCGTCTGGACAACTCTGAAATTGCTATGATGAGCTTCCCATAAGATCTCTTCTTTAATCTCTGCATCGACAATTATACACAATCGTCCTCAGAACCTTAGCATCTTATCTTGAAATCGAAAATCAATCTCTCTCTCATACGCATTCTTTTATAGAATCTTCGAATTTCTGAATACGCCCCCAAGCGATTTGAGTCGATCGTACTCTTAGCTCAATTCGAGGGTAGTTATAAGATTCGAAAGGTGGCCTACCTTAGATTTGATAACCGAATCTTAAACTTTCTTAAATAAGATCCAATCCTTGAGTACCAACTGTGCAACTAAGGACTCTCGACCCAGTGCATCTGTGACTTTGCTCACCTTTCTAGAGTGATATAAAATATCATAGTCATAATCCTTAATGAGTTCCATCCAGCGATGTTGTCTCATATTCAACTCCCGGGGTCTCAACTGACGGGATGCATATGCAACAACCCTATCTTGCTGCATCAACAAGCAATCAAATCCTTTAAACGACGCATCATTGCGAGATCTCATAACTTTCGGGACCGAGATGGAATGGTAAGCACAAAGTGCGGTAGTCGGCCTCTTCTTAGGCCCTTGAAAACTACGCTCACACTCATCTGTCCACAACGGACTTTTCTTACTTCCTCGCAGTCGAATCAAGCGCAAATCGACATTGAAAACCCTTCCATAAAACTTTTGTAATATCCCCGCTAATCCTCGAAACTTCTAATCTCTATCACCGTAGTCAATCTCGGCCAACTGACCACTGCTTCAATCTTGGATAGGGTTTATGGAGATTCCTTCTCCTGAAATCACGTGACCTAGGAACGCAATATGAGTCATCCAAAACTCGCATTTGCTAAGCTTATTGTAAAAATCCAAAAGTACTTAAGGTCTGAAGTACCATCCTTAAACATCTCTCGTGCCCCTCGGCACTCTTCAAACACACTAGGATAACTTCAATGAACATGATCACAACTGATTCAAGTGTCCTTAAACATTCTGCTCATTGAACCCAAACAAACAGCTGGGGTGTCCATTAAACCACACAGCATTACAGTGAACTCATAACTGTTGTATCGAGCGCAAGATGCTAACTTCGGTGTGTCTTTCTTCCTGATCCTCAATTGATGATACCCTGACCTCCAGTCGATCTTAAGAAATATCGATGTACAAACACAATGAACCAACTTTCTTCTTCACGAATAGAACAAGTGCTCCCCAAGGTTATGCACTGCAAAGTATGAATCCCCTATCCAACACTTCCTGCATCCACACCGTCAGTCCTTTTAACTCGAGTAACACCATCCGGTAATGAGCCTTAGGGATTGGCTCGTTGGGATCTAATTCAATCACGACTCTATTTCTCTTCCTCGACAACAAACCGGCAATTAGCCGAGATTACCTTAGAAAACTTCGTACCCACGATTATGATCTTCATATTGACCCCTCACGATGCATCCACCCGTTGCCATGTAGCTTCAATAACCAACAACTTGAGAATCAAGTCATCTTGTGACGAATAACAAGGATCGAAGTTCCTCTTCGGCTTTCGGTGATTCAAAACTTTCACACGCTAACCGAACAACCGAATAATATCACCGCCACGATTCATAATTCATAAAAGCTCCTCGAGCCAAACCTTTTCATAAATGACTTCCAAGTCATACATAAGCAAACCCATCGGTACAACTATAGTCGAGATCCATCTCTCTATCACTTTATTACCACAACAAAGATCCTACGACTTTCATCGAAAATTATCTTTGCACTACTATGATAAAATTCCCTCAAGAACATTTTCCCTTTGACTAATGCATGGTCAACCCATTCATGCTCTTCTAGCCATCCTAGTGGCGTCCTATATGCGAGAACGGTACTTACATTCTCCCGAACTTACACGAACAGGTTCTTAACTGACGGCCATGCGCCACATTCAAAGCATGTTTTCCCTTTTACTCGACAATGGGCCGACTCGAGCCTCCTTTCCACAAGCTCGGCACACAATCAGAGAGTCCTCTACCTCCCATCAAGTGACATTATGCACCCATCCTTGCACTGAGGTCCATTCCAAGTACCCCACTAAATGTCCCGAAGCATGCTTCTTCTGTTCTATCTTATCAACGGCGGTGACAGAAACAGCTGTGACTCCATCTTTCTATACGGACCATCTCTAATCAAATGGCCTTACTGGCGACACCTGTAACAAGTCTTTTCTTACAAACACGACACCCATCGATCGAGATGAGCATTGACTTTTCAATTCTACTCTTCCAGTTGGGTGAAATAGGGCACCTTTCTTCTGACATCGGCATTTCTCCCCAATTGATTTCCGCCTCTGTCAAAATTGAACTCTGACTTAGATACGGAGGCTTGATCCTCGATCACAACTCTAGATTGGGCCTCAACAGGCACGGCAACAACAACAGTCACAACACTGGCAGCGGTACACACAACGGCAACAAAGAACGGCTCGGTCCGAACTTCGGCCCAACAAGCTTCCAAGGAACACTAGCACCCAAACAATCCCGACAAACCTAGGATCATTCGGGTACTACTACACTCTCGTACCGGCTATGGCGGTACTCTCACGCACACGTTGGACTAAGCTGCGCTCTACCTCAGTGCGACTCTCGTCGGCATCCTACCGAGGTATAGTCCTATCGAACTCCTCAAAGGAGTTCACCACTCCTGGTCACTCATCCTACGGAAGCTCTTTATCGACGCCCGTCTTCGATTCCAACATTAGGTTAGAATTTGAGTGACCCCACAAACAAGCTACCAAACAAACTATCAACCACATGCATCAACATAAATAAAGCCTTTCCTACTAACTATCCCATGACTCATCGCACCTTATCACTCCATACACAGACCATGCTCTGATACCACTTAAACGGGGATGTCACGCCCCGAACCTCGAGCGCGTCAACATCCCACCATGGTCATTCAAATGCGACATTCCCAGGCAGTGTCGCCGACCCCATTCATTTCTTATTGCGCAGCGAACGTACTATAAAATCACGACAATAAAATACGGGATAGAAAAGCGGAAACAATTTCACAACCAATCACTTACACAAACCAACGAGTTACGGACGAAGGCCTACGGCCAAGAGTCTACAAAAGACCGACTCTTAAAAATGAATTGCCCTACGACCTACAAGTCGGACACGTTCTTCAATCTTATGACTTCACCTCTGCATCTCCTCACGGCCAACCAAAGCTATCTGGCCGCTCCGTCCACCAGGGACCTGAAATGGTTATTCAATAACCACTGAGACAACGTCTCAGCAAGTTCAACCCCCTAAACCCTTATTAGAAAGAAAATACGCCCCAGTGGTCTAGCCACACAAAGCACGTAAGAAGACTTACCTCACCTTCTTGCCTTCCTGCAGGTTAGTACAATTCATATCACTCAAGCACCCAGTAATGATAAGAATGTAAGCCATCGGAACACAATCAATTTCACTTAATTTCACAATCACAAAGCAAGCATTCCATGTCATCATTATCCACTGCCACACAAGAGTACACCTATTCGCCTGGGTCGGCTATCTACTAAAATTACAAAGCATTTCTAGAAGAATAAAGGTCGGTCGGTCTCGCCACTACTGCGACCATGCCACGTCGTTCTATCGACGGCATTTCTAGAAGAATAAAGGTCAGTCGGTCTCGCCACTTTGCGACCATGCCACGTCGTTCTATCGACGGCATTTCTAGAAAAATAAAGGTCCGTCGGTCTCGCCACTCTTTGCGACCATGCCACGTCGTTTATCGACGGCATTTCTAGAAAAATAAAGGTCCGGTCGGTCTCGCCACTACCTGCGACCATGCCACGTCGTTCTATCGACAAAGCATTTCTAGAAAAATAAAGGTCCGGTCGGTCTCCGCCACTGCGACCATGCCACGTCATTCTCTTGATGGCATTTCTAGCAGAATAAGGATCGGTCGGCCAGCCACTACTTTGCGACCCGAGTCTTTCAACCGAAGACACAACAATTCAATAATCAATTGCACAAATCATCACTCAATTTGTAATATCTAACCATCAAATTCATAATCCGAATACACAACGATCGGCACAAAATTCTAAGAATTTAGGGTCCCAAAATAATTTTCGGAATTTATTTAATAATTAAATTTATTTCGAAAATTAATTAAATAATAATATCCCTATCTTTCACAATCCACACTCGATTTATAATATCCAATCATCAATTTCAAAATCCAACTACACACAGGCGATCGGACGAAATTCTGAGAAAGAAAAGAGATCAAAAATAATTTTTCCGTTTTTTTTTTTTTTATATATATATATAATAATATTTTAATAATTTCGAATATAATATAATATTATAAATTCCCAGAATTTCGAAGCAATTAAATAATTCAAAATTAAAATCCTTTTATGTCACATCAAGGCTTTATATTAACAATAAACATACTTAACTTTAAACTAAACACACTTTAACTTAATTAAACACCATAATCTAATCATCAACCAATTAAACTAATTCAACCCACTAAGCTTACTTAACTTAGGCTAAGCACACTTAGGGCATCATTAACCGTCTAATCAAGGTTTAGTGAGTTAAACTCACCGGATTAGCGAGCCGAGCGGACCAAAACGACGAGGACGACGCGAGGATCGACTTTCCTCAAGGCGGGCCGAGCATCCGGGCTCGGGAAGGCGGCCAAAACGAGCCAAACGTCCGCTGCATACCCATTTTTCCAGCCCTCTGATTTGGGGCCGAGAAGGGCTGCACAGCGGCGGATCGGGCGGAGGAATGGCGGAGGAGGACCGGCGGGGCTTGGACGGGCGAGGCGGCAGCTCCGGCGAGGCCTCACGGTGGCCGGAGGGAGCTCCGGCAGCTCCTGGAACTCACGAATCGAGACGGACGGGGATGGCTAGGCGCGGGCGAGCACGGGCAGCGGCTGAGCGCGAGACGGCAGGTGGTCCTACGGCGTGCGACGGCAACGAGCGGCGGACGGCGGTCCGGCTAGGCTGCAACCAGCTTCGACACCTCCCCAGATCTGCTGGGTGTCGAGCAACAACCAACAATGGAGGAAAGAGGACTTCGGCGCAGCAGGAGGGAGAGAGAGAGGCGGAGGTGCGCGCGGGCGGCGCGGGTGCGGGACGACACGCGGTGGCGGCGAGCTCCGGCGACGGGCGTGCATCGGTTGCTGCTGCTCCGGTGACGTCCGAAGGAGAAGAAGAAAACGCCCATGGAGGAATCGTACGAGAGAGAGGAAGAAGAGAGGGAGGAGAGAGAAGGAAGGGGGCCCTTTTTATTTTCTTTTTCCTCTTTCTTTAATCCAACTAAATGGCACCATGACATCATCATCATCCCATGTCATCTTCCACTATCTCCTCTCCCCACAACATTCTTCAACGGTGCGATATCATTTCCGCCGGTCCAAATCCTCAGACATCCAATTTCTTCAATTTTCCTTTTCAATTTTCTTCTAATTGAATCCAATTAAAATCCACAAAAATTATCCCATGATCCTAATAAGATGTGTGAGATAACCGGGCTTCCAACTTCTAAATCCAATCCCAATTTTTACGGTTGGATTCAATCTCGGTGCGATTTAAAGACGCCTAACTCTAGGGTAGTTTTCGGGGAAATTTTCTTGCATCCGACCTAAGGGTGATCAGTCCCCAAGTTTGACGCGTTAAAATCCCTTAATTACTTCGTCCAATAGGCTAGTCCTCTCATGAGTGGCCAACTCAGAGAGACGAACTATATGCACAGATGAAATGCCCGACTCAATTAGCTGAAAATAGAATTAGAAAAATCGGGATGTCACAATCACTAACAATCAAGTTGATTGATGTTGTTGCACGTCGAGTCTATTTTAATAGTTTGGTCCACAATTTTATTTTAATTGATGAAGTTGTATTATTTAAGTTAGTTATAGGAAGAGATGATTATCAAGTAATCGTACTTTTTTTCTAAATGTTTTGTAATATCTTTCCAATTTTTTGTTAATTTTTATTTATTTATTTCTTCTTCTTAGCTAATAGCAGTTTAGATATAGATAACTTGATAGTAGACATATATTTTTCATTCCTTGGGCAGTCTATTTATCACGATACGTAAAATAACATAAAGTCAAATGTAAATTTATTCACGTAATATATAGATGTACTTTAAAAATGAAAAAGTGTAAATATAAATGGATAATCACGAGTTACATTGATATTTTCATATTCTAACGCATCATTTGTAGTTACCAGAATACCATATTTATTGATTTAACTAAATATACAAAGTATCTGTAATTATCTATATTTAAATATGTAATTTGCATATTATTTGTAATTACCATATATATATTTAAATAATTGGATATACAATATATATTTCCAAAAGATATATTAATAGGTGGGTCAACGGCCCCGCACCCATTTATATTTGATTTTTACTTGACATCATGGATTGTCGCCCGAATAGAACGAACAAAAAGATTTCCTTAACACTAGTGAGTATTGTCCACCCTTCAATTCAACTCTCAGAAGTTACAATTTTTTATTTTTTCCCGTTAGTCTTTTCTCCTTAGAATTGCTCTTAGACAAAAAGCAAATCTATATCCTCAGTCGGCACGTGTACCATTGTGTAATTCGTATAACTATTTAAATGTGGCAGCTTGGAAGTGACAGTATAATTTATGTGTGGAAGGGACTATAGCTTCTTTTAGAGTCAATTTGCAACTACAGACAATATCTCCCACCATGACGCTTCCCCTTGTCGTTGACAAGAACCCGCCCATTCGACCAGAGAGGACAAGAAAGAGAGCTTTTTCAATGAACGAATTCGTCACAAGAGTTTGTGTTTCAGAGTTCATGTATGGGAAGCCAAGGGAAAACAGTGGAGGGACTGATGTGAACCATTTGATATCTCATGGACTGACAGACAACCAAAGACATGATTGTTGTCGTGGTGTAAATCAAGATTCCATGCTTTTTGGACATTTCATACACAAATATGTCAACAAAAACTTCTCTCTAGGTTCGTACAAACACCTTTGCTTATCCTCGTTTCATGTCCATCACTAGTTTTAGGAACGCTTCATCCTCACCGTTTAGAAAGTCATGCCAGACTGCATTAAGAAATTTCAAGTGCGTGCACGTGTCGACATGAACACTGCTTGCAACTATCAAAGTTTACGCCGATCTAGACGTAACTGAACAAAAGAAGGAAAGCCATCGATCCTCGGCTTCACCATACCAAATTTTGGTGATAATTGGTGGATATTGAGCTGGGCATGATTGCCACTATATTAGCACAGGTTTGTTTTACAAAGGCTCATGACTCTTGAATATTGGTGTATCTGCAGTTGAGTTTTGGATGCTGTTACTCCTTTATAAGTTCGTATGATTTGTCCAAGCTAAGGATGGTCTTATTTATTTAATTTTGCTGAACTGATGTAAGAAAGTCTAGTTATCACAGCAGAGATGCGCTCTGCAACTCTGAACACGTGATGTGAGCGCATAAACCTCACTATCAACTGACTGATTGTGAGTTCCCATCGTCACAAGCCATGATTCTTGGCATGTCTACACCAGAAGCAATTCTTTCACGAGGAAATCCACTCCCTCACTGCCTAATTTGATTTAAACTTTGTTTGTGGTTTACAGCTGATAGGAGAAGGAGACGTTGTCTTGAGCATATGAGGTGAACATAGATCTACTTACTGGCCATGTCAATAGAGGGAGAGGCAAACCAGAAGCTGCTGAAAAAACCGGTAGCAGTGGAAGTCGGTGATGTTGGTGAGGATGAGCCCCTGAAGGACAGGATATGGAGTGAGACCAAGAAGATGTGGATTGTTGCTGCACCTGCAATATTCACCAGACTCTCTACCTTTGGGATTTATGTCATCAGCCAAGCTTTTATCGGCCACATCGGGTCCACCGAATTGGCTGCCTATTCTCTCGTCTTCACTGTCCTCCTGAGATTTGCGAATGGTGTCCTGGTATGTTTTAGCATGTTTTCCATTACTTTAGTTGTCGATTTTTTCATGTACTAGAGTCATGTAATATGGTATCTTGCTGTTGTTCATCTTACGTCAACATTTTTAATTTGCAAAAAATTAGTTTTTTGTCTCTTTATATATTGTTTATAGATGCTTCTTAAGCACATCTGTCACTGAGCCCAACAGTGAATAATGAATGAAATTTTTTTTCATAGAATAGTCTCATGTCCCTTAAGTAACAATGCTCAAACATAGAATAGCCACTGCGAAGCACTATACCAGTACTGGCTTCTCATGGAAGCAGCTTGTCAGCTTTGATTGACTTTCTGAATATGTTGAAGCCAGTGAAATTGTTATGAGAACAAGGCATATAGAAATCGAAAGAGCACCAAGGAAAATGAGTTTGGAGTTGAACCAAGGTCATTTGCATTGTGGATGTGGCTTTGAACGAAACAACACTATGTTACTGTTGAAAAAGGGCGTGACCAACAAGACTTACGAGAGAATTCGCCAAAAACATCTCCACGCATGTCTTTTTTTATCGCCTGCCAGAGGAACCTTTCCTCATGTCGTTCATGTGACGTTGTCTTGAAATTTGAGTCATGAAATGAGTTACAACAGCTTCTGTTCATGGAACTTTCAGCTCGGCATGGCAAGTGCGCTTGAGACTTTATGTGGCCAGGCCTACGGTGCGAAACAATACCACATGCTCGGAGTGTACCTCCAGAGGTCATGGATTGTCCTAACAATCTGCTCCATCTTTCTACTTCCTCTGTTCATCTTCACCGCGCCACTTCTAAAGGCCTTAGGCCAGGAAGACAAAATTGCAAAGGTCGCTGGAGAAATCTCCCTCGGGTTGATCCCAATCCTCTTCGCCTTTGTCATATCTTTTACCTGCCAAATGTTTCTCCAAGCGCAGAGTAAGAACATGATCATTGCATACATAGCAGCATTCTCGGCGGTGGCTCATCTATGTCTATCGTGGCTATTGACCGCAAAATACAAGTTTGGAATTTTAGGTGCCATGGCTTCCACCATTTTGGCATATTGGATTCCTAATATAGGACAACTAATGTTCGTGTTGTGTGGAGGTTGCCGAGATACATGGAAGGGTTTCTCGAGTTCGGCCTTTAAGGACTTGTGGCCTGTGATTAAGCTCTCGCTTTCATCTGGCGCCATGCTATGGTAAGTCCGGATTTCATCACCAAGACATAAGATTTTGTCCTTGAATCCAGACTAATTGATAAGTTTATGTGTAAATCAGCATTCGTTTAGTTGATCTAACCATTTGGTATCTACATGCCCGATGGGTGATTTAGAAGTCGCCAATGTTTTGTTGTGAATAAATGGTGAAATCTGGACACGCGAAATCTCTCACATCAGAAGTGGACAGCGGCACGTCCTTTCTTTTTCATTCAAGATTTTCAATTCCTATTCTTTGCTAATTGTCAGTCTCGAGCTGTGGTACAACACGGTGCTGGTTCTTCTAACGGGCAACATGGAAAATGCGGAAGTTTCTATTGATGCACTCGCCATCTGGTAATTGGGTTTGCACTTCCAATCTTTCTGCTCCTAGCTGTTTTCAATTACATTTGGGAAATGCCTAGATTACAAAAATTCCTTCAGCAAAGGCTAGTTCACTAAAATGAAATAGCATAATTTCCTTACTTGCAGCCTCAACATCAGTGGTTGGGAGATGATGATCTCCTTCGGTTTCTTGGCTGCAGCAAGGTGTAATCACATGTCGTGACTCCTATTGACCATTAACTCCTTCTCTAGACTTTGCAATTTACTAGCAAATTTCTAAATTTTGTATGCTTTTTCAGCGTTCGAGTATCTAATGAACTAGGAAGAGGGAGCTCAAGATCAGCAAAGCTCTCAATCATGGTTACGGTGCTCATATCGTTCGGCATTGGATTTGTTCTCTTTGTGTTCTTCCTCTTCTTCAGGGGGCGTCTAGCTTATATTTTCACGGAGAGCGATGAGGTCGCTAATGCTGTGGCTGATTTATCACCTCTTCTGGCTATTTCCATACTTTTGAACAGCGTCCAACCAGTCCTTTCCGGTAATTCTTCTCCACTATTCCCTCATGATCTCATGAATGAAAATACAATATTCCTTAAAGAAGGAAAAAGTATCAAAAAATTCTTAAACCTATTGCATTAATACTAATTTAGTCATAAACTTTTCAATTAGACAAATTCAGTCCTAAACATTTTCACATTAGCACCAATTTAATCCATCTAACCAATTTTGGTTGGCCGGCACTAACGTGAATGCTAGCTAGTAGAATGCTGACGTGGCAATTTTTTAATAATTTTTTTTCATTTTTCCTTTTTTTTTTCTCTCTTCCTCCTTGAACTTTCCTTGCAATGCCAACGCGACTCTGGCAAGGCTCATCAACCATTGGGAGAGGGCCGCAAAGCCCTCATCTATAGCTAGGGAGGGTCATGGCCCCTTGCCAGCCTCACCTGGGGTTGTGAGCGAGGTCTGGGGACCGTAGGTGATTCGACTTCGCCTAGATCTGCATAGAGGCTGCCTTCGCCCGGCCAAAGGCCGCGACACTCATTGGAGCCTCGCCAGCCACAATGGGGAAAGTCCGAGGAGGAAGAAGAGGAAAAAAAAAAGAAAAAATAAAAATGACAAAAAATAAAAATAAAAAATTTATTAAAAAAATTGCCACGTTAGCATTCTACTAGCCAGCATCCACGTTAGTCTCAGCTGGTCAAAATTGGCCGGATAGACTAAATTGTTATCAATGTAAAAAAATTTAAAACTTTTTTGGTACTTTTCCCCCTTAAAGAACTTGATGGTTTTTCATTATCATCGACATGAGTGGCTACAAACTTAATCGATCAATACACAAAAATTTGAGAAATATGTCCATCCATTGTATGATGTGAGCAATAAAGTGGTGGATTAATATCAAATTTTGAGTACCTGATTGTGATTGAACATTAGTCTCAACATATATTTATCAGGAGTAGCCGTTGGAGCTGGTTGGCAGAGCATAGTAGCCTATGTCAACATCATAAGCTATTACCTAGTAGGGATTCCCGTGGGAGTCGCGCTTGCTTATTTCTTAGGGATGCAAGTGAAGGTAAACTACTAATTTCCTTTCCAAGACGAGTTGCATTGGCAAATTTGCATATCAATGAATGAGACATGTCAAAATGGGCTGAAGCTCTTGACCTGCACCTGTAAAATTGAGATTCCTATATCTTGATCATATGCTTTGTAGGGCGTGTGGATTGGAATGCTGTTTGGAACTTTCGTTCAGACTATAGTACTGATCGTTATTACCTACAAAACTGATTGGGACAAGCAGGTGCGTCAGATATTACAATTCTCCATTGATTCCTAATTATATTAAGGGTCAACAAGTCTCAATGTCCTTCTGCAGGTATTACTAGCTCGAACACGCGTTAATGAATGGTTCGTGGCTGAAGAAGCATCGCACAAGACCAGCACGAGCGTCTGATTCAATCTTTTTCTCGTTCTCCTGTTATTCTTTTGAAGATAGCGAAAAGTTCTTTATCAGATCTTAAAAACTGAATTCCCAGCAAGGGAACTGTCCTGCAAGATGTGTATCAAATTGTTAATTTAATCAGATTAGCGCACGAGCAGTCGAAATCCTGTCAAACCATCAGTTATGTAACCTAAATTAAATGAAGAATGACATTCTGGCAAATCCATGAAGAGGGCAATTGAAATGAGAATTTCAACACTGTTTCTCCTCATGTAATCCTGCGTTATTTCGTCAAAGCAAGCAATTTCCTATCTTGTCGAACATGTTTCTTCTAGAGAACATTCTGAGTTTCAATATGTTGTTCTTCCAGGACTAGATTTTCAGTTCCCTTTCTTATTGAATGTTAGGAAATGCTAATTGCTCAATATATGGAATCTGCCTACGAGTAGTTTTAGCCTATGTAGCACCAACACGGACACGTAACACGCGACACGACACGACACGACATGCCGACACGTCATTTCTTAAAAATAGAGAATTTCGACACGTTCCGACACGTTATATATTAAATATATTTTTATATATAAATACATAAATAAATAATAAAAAATAGCCTAGAATTAATTTACACAAAAATATTTAAATAATATCATTTATTATTTTAATTTGTTACAATAATACACAAAACTTAGAGGAAAAAAAATTGTTTAAAGAAAAATGCTGAAATGATATTTTGAAATTTATTTATTTATCATATATAGCATTTTTTATTACTTCTTTCATAGTAAAAGACTTTAAAAAAAAAATAAAACAATTCTAAAAAAACAAAACTGAAAAAAAAATTGACCCCGTGCATGTATATTTATAGCAATTTTACTTCTTTTATTATTTATTTTGTGTATATTTATAGTTTGACCTCTCAAGTATTATAAATTTTTAAAATTGACCATGTGCGTGTCGGAATTGCGTGTCGGAATTCTGGACTCGCGTGTCGGAGCGTGTCGGAGAGAGTTGACCACGTGTTGGATTTTTCGACACTCGTTGACCGCGTGTCGGAGCGTGTCGGACACGTATCGGAGTATCGGACACGACACGAAGGCTTCCGAAGAGTGTCCGTGCTACATAGGTTTTAGCACACAAGCTAGAGCCTTGAGTAATTGTCCTTGATTTATAAGCGGCAACACTAGCGAAAAGTCTATGGTCGACTTTCCTTTTCTGATTACCTTTGTCGACTCCAGTAGCATACCCACCCCACCTGAATTTTGGCTCCATGCCCTGCCGTTTTCTTCGACCACCAATTCTGTTAGGGGAAAATACGAATCGTTTGGGTCGGGGCCCCCTGCAACCCACGCCCGTCCATATATGGATCTTTACTTAACATTATGGATTGACACCAAAATAGAACAAACAAAAAGATTTTGATTCTCCAACTTCTTTGCAAAATGCTTGTCCTGATCAAAGAGCCGTCTTAATGGAGTTGTGAAATCTAATAGAGAAGAATAATATTAAAGCTCAAAGTTTTTACTACTAATGACATACATGTAATTTCCATTGAAACTATGTATACCCTAAATTTCTGATATATATTGGGGCATATTTTTTGTAGTTGTAATCCTAAAGCTTGTACCTTTAAAACTTGTAACGCTGATACCAATAGTAAAGAGATTGCCTAGCGGCAACGTGAGTTTTTTCCTTTTTGATTTTAAAAGGCTTTCCATGTAAGAATTTCCTCGCCTTCTTCTTTATTTTATTATATTTTTCTCTTCAAAGATTCACACTCTTAATAACTGTACCAAAGCCTAGTTTGGCAAAATAGTGGAAGCGATGAATATGAATGAAGAGAAGGTGAAGATCAATCAGTTTGATGGTAATAACTTTGGTTTTTTGAAGATGCAAATCGAGGATTTGTTGTATCAGAGGAACTTGCATCAGCCTCTATCGATAGAAAAACTGAATTCGATGAAGCAAACAAAGTGGGAATTGTTAGATAGCAAACTTTGGATGTGATTCATCTCACATTAGCACGAAACGTTACTTTACAATCTAAGTCCGTATCAATTTCGACTATGAGGGAATCGTTGAACCGAAGTAAGGCATCACTTTGGACCGAATGACATAATTGTGTTGTGGAGAAAGGAAGGTTTAATAACAATTGCCCAAAAAGACAAAAGAGAAAACAGAGGGACCGATAGAATTCCATATTTTTGGTCGAGCACAATGCCTCCAACACAGCGATGCACTTAATTATAATCTTACAGAAGTCAAAGTCTTCTTGAGAAGTGGTTAATGGGGTCAAAGTCTTCGGTGGTGGGGTTTACTTGGGTGTGGAAAATTCTAAGTGCCATAGAATTTCTTCCTTGGTTGAATGCATAGAGGACGGTGTGGGAGTTTTCAAGGTATTCACAAAGTAGTGCTAGAAAGTTGAACTTTATTAATTATTTTTACTTGCAATGTCATGTCAAGCATGGAATAAGATTTTTCTACATGTACACAATGTAGAAGCTTTATCCGCTTTTCTTGTAAGGCATATTAGTCAAGTCTACGGCAGCAATTATCATTTCATAGAATCGTGTGGCTTTGGTCATTACTATCTAGTATATGAATTTCAATAATTCATAATGAAATATAAAAATCATTTATGAACATTTTCCGGTGAAATAGCCTTAAATCTCTAATACCCCAGTTTATTATTGCAAACAAGTGAGATGATAGGTACAAGTCCAAGATCTACTATTCACCAGCAGGTAAAAGATGCAATCTCCGAATGGCATTTCAAGCCAACAGCTTTTGCATTCCTTGATCTACATGGCGCACAGTTAAATTGAACATCTTCTCAACAATTTTATGGTCCATGAAATTTGATGCCTTTTGCTTTGGCTTCTTTATCCATCCGGCTTCCCTTTTCTCCATCCTTTTCGCAATTTTTGCAAGCCATTTGGTTCTTCTAGTTTCACATGAAATGGATGGTATGGAGATTCCAATTATAATTCTCAATTAAGATAAACTGATGAAATATATTTTAAGTTCTATAAGAGGCTTGTCGAGTATGTTACTGTTACAATAACTGACAACAATAGTGATGATATTGAGGTTACATACAAGGGTGTCCACGATTATTTCCAATTCTGCATGTTTGTTCGCACTTCAGATGCTGTAAAAGAAAAATTCCTCATAAACTTCATTCGGAGCATGGGAAAGGATGATGGACCCGAGTGTCGCAAAGGTCGAAAGAGATTGAGAATTTCTATCAGTTTCGGGACCTAAGGATGAAGTTGCACATAAAGTTCTGTCCATTAGAATGAAGTTGACAAATCTAGGCGCTTTGCTCATCCTGCCGGCCACAAAGAAAAGGGGGTTGATATCATTCCAAATTGCAATCCCCGAAAAAAATTTGGCAAAAACACACACATTTGAATCTTTGTGGCTCCATTTTTTCAGCGCCTTCCACGCGGAACCCCACATCGTGCTACTTGAGAAAGACGCAAACCGCATGTCTTTCACTGCAGATTTCGAGATTGAACCTGTATTCTTGTAGAGAAATAGAAAGGATTGAAGCAATTGTCTAGGCAACTCTTGGGGGATGAATAGCTTTTAGGAGCTTTTCAGGTATTTACAAAGGAGTTCAGTTTTATTGCCTCATCCTTTGGAATTACACCATGCACCAACAGATTAGGTGGTGAATCTCTTGGGAAGCACATAAGTTCAGGAACGTCCAATGCACTGCAGCTCATGAACGTGATTATGATTGCTATATTGCTAAAATGACTCGTTACGGTTTATAAAGTCAACACAATTTGTCTTAAACTTCCTCTCTTTGGCTGAAATTACGGCCAGCATGGGATTTTCATTTATGCTATGAGTAACAAAGCTTCAACCCCGAGCCCCTTCTGGCTTCATAGGCAAGTGTCAAGTCACCATCTCTATGTGGAGGACAGATAGAGCAACTTCATGATTAGGCCACGGTTCATCAACCCGATCATCCGTTAACTCATGCATATAGCTTCCTGTGCCTTCTCCCCCATAGCCTTACAATGTTAATATGGTAAATATAAATTGAACATTTACTGGAGCTACAAAGATTGCCAAATCTTTGCAAGTCGGGAGTCCCAGGCAGCTGTTTTCTTTCAATATCAAAAGGCTCCAGTAGAAACCAAAAGCACCCAATGCGAGCAATAATGATTGAACTCTGAACCAACTTGTATGGATGCAATGACTTCGTTATTTAAGAGTTGAGTGCCAGGCTCATCATTTTCAATCATTCTCACCCTGATAATCTATCCAAAAATGCCAATACACATGCTTGGATACATACATGCACAAACATTCAATGTGCTTATATCCTTACTAAGAAGAAATCAATATAAGCAGCCCCCAACATAAAAATCTCATGCACTCTCTTTAAATGCCATCTTTCTCAAGTGAAGATCACTTCGAACAGAGGTCACAAGTCTTAAAACAAATACAACCAATAAGTTCAGGAGTTTTCAAAGCAACTTCACACCTGCTTCTCTCACAGAATCGATAACCGCCTTGACTTTGCCATGATACTTTTGTTCTCTTTTCAAGTGGACGGCGACAGCAGGGATGCCCTTGAGCAGCAGCCTCTCTCCCAGTATCTTTCCTATCTTCGCAGCTGCAGCCACGTCTCGAGTCGAGTCCATGCTTGGTCTCAAAGCCTTCTCCTGCGAGCTTGCCGAAGACGCCACAGTAGCAGTTGGGGAATGGATGACTTGGGCACTTACAAACTTGTTAGTGAAGTGCATCTTCAGAACATAAGGCTTGAGAAAGTTTATTATTCTCGGTGGCTTAGCTGGCGGTAGGATAACCATCTCTGAGTTGGGGAATCAATGTAACAAACTTCAAATTGCTACAACGAAAGCACAAAAATCAGATAAAAGGGAAAATAATCAGAAAATTAGAATGTTCATCTTTTCCATTCCCTCTTTATCTCAAGGCCCAGTATTTTGTTTTAGTTATATAGAAGTCACCTTTTCCATTACAAAAGAAGAGAAGTATAAACCACAAGCCTTAAGCTTGCAGCATAGTAGACTGTAATAGAACCATACTGGAAATAAGATCTTTGTAAGTAAGTAACTTAGGGTGCATTTATTTCACGGAAAGCTCAAGATTGAATGAGAAATATTTCCATCATCTACGAAAATAGTTAGCCATAAATTGTGGTCGATAGTGCAAACATTTTTCCTTGACTAATTTTTCTAAGTGATACAACCAATCATCTTTTGGAAAATGTTTTCCGTGAAACAAACACAACCTTGGTTCCCACACCATTGCACTAGAACAATGAAAAACATTAACAGCTGAGAGAGACTATATTGACCCTGACTGCTGATAAAGTATCTCGTGAAGCAGTCATACAACTGATACATGGGATAAATAGAGAATACCATACTTGAACAAAACCATACTCAGTTTCGATTGGTTTTTCTCCACTCCACATTTCAACGGCACATCATGTGCCAAACAAGCAAAGATAGTTCTCTTCCACATTTGTCTCCTCTTTCACAACTTTCATCAAACACTCAGCGTGCAATTCCCGAAAGACCATAACCAAGCAACCCAGAAAGCCGTAAGACACAGCCTCAAGTGACCAACTAAGAAAGAAACACAAGGGCCAATCGATATCACGCGAAACGGAACCAAAAGAACACAAATTTGTCCAGAATTAACCATGGAATCAGTCAGAAAATGCAGAACAAGCAGGTCTAACTCTGACACCCCACAATGCACAGCCACTCAAAGACAAGAGAGCACCAGTGACGGACCCTTTTGAGAGGAAGTCCCACGCAGGCGATTGCACGACCGAGCTGCAAAATCCAACCAACGACGTCTTCAGACAGCGAGATGCGAGACGAGGGGAAAAGGGAAGGGTGGAGGAGGAGCGTGGAGAAACTGAGCGAGACCATAAAAGATTCGGAAGCACATGGAGGAGCCCCAGATGGGCGGCCCGATATTGAAGATCCGACCCGGCCCAAATTGACTGAGAGAAAAGTAATTGCTCGAAACGAACCCAATCGTTCGATCACTCGATCCGATCCGATCCGGCCCAACCTGTAAAATAAAGAAAGCAAAATGACTTATATTAATATTTATATTTTACTTCTTAGCAAATGTTATTCCGTATTTAGGTTGCTTTAATCAACAAGTGACCGGACCGTGTTTTGCCAAAATTGTTTTATTTGTTCTTCCAAATCAACATTTTTATATTATAACAAATATATGCGAACGAGACTCAAAAAATAATTATATTTGGATTATTTTAACGATCATCCAAAGTATTTCATTGAATTCGTTCTTCCAAATTAATTTTATAAATTACAGAGGGATATATACAAATGAGACTTAGAGAGATATTTTCGTTGATTTGACAACGTTAATGAATGTGGTATCATATGTAGGTTTTCACATATATTAAATTATAAAAGTACATCGTAACCATCATTAGATAGAATTAAGTATAGTGGATTATAGTTGAATTTAGAATAGTATATATATTTAGGTAATTTGATATAGATGGTAATCCATAGTTACAAATAGTACTTCCGAATTTAAATTTTCAACATAACTCATGATATTAGAATTTCCTATAAAAGCTTACAACTTCTGATATTCAAAGTGCAAGTAATTTTTTTTTCCCTTGACAGCAAGAAGGATCTGCATTCTCCTGCTATCAAATTTCTCAGGTCTTTAATGAGCTGGAGGAGAGGAAATACCCATGTTTCGAAATTCGCCATCCAAGTCACGGCCACATGCTCCGGGCTGATCTGCGCGGTTCCACGCCTTACTCTGTAGCTAGCAAATATGCCGGGGGTGTCCGCAAGCTGCGAGGAAGTGGACGAGTCGGTGTCTAAGCTCTCTTTATCTGCTCACACAGTGTTCGGCCAGGCGAGGCAAGCGCGAACACTCGCAACTATATCCTTCTTGCCAGAGTTTTAAAAAGCGATAGAGTTACATCGACGGGATACCGAGTTTTCATGCTGACCATAGTTTCTAACCTATGTCCTCTGATTCAATCGCTGGTTTAAAACTTTTGACTAAATAACTTCAAAAATATTTAAAACTAAATTGACAAAAAAAAAAAATTATGATGAAATTAACATGATTAAAAATCTACCCTATAATTGATTTATAACTTTTTGGGATAATTATGCCCAACTGCCAATGATAGTTATAATTCTTACGTAATTTAATGTACGTAAAACTAAAGGCTACTTTTTTTCACTCTTCTTTTGGAATAGACACTAATTTTTTTGTGTGTTTCACCGTACTTTCCCTTGTGAATCTCACTAATTCTCATATAAATCTATAAAAGTGATTTTTTTTATTATTATTTGGTCAACATTTTTTATTTTTTTTCTTTTTTTTTTTCCTTGCGGACCCCACTTTTCTTCTTTTTTCTTTCTTTACACGCCTTTGACGTCTTAGTTCGCTCTCCAATTTTGCAAATAATCTCTCTCTCTACACCTCCCGCTTATTCTTCTTCTTCTTCTTCTTCTTCTTCCACAAATCTCTCCAACATCTGCGATCCAAAAAAAAAACCAATTAATTCAACAATTCACACCCTCCTCATTCACTACCGAATGTATGGTTCTAGGGAAAGCTTTTTTTTTTTTTTTCCTTTTTAGTTTTCTTGGTCTCAAATCATGCTAATTCCAGTCGCTATTGAGTGTTTCTTGATATATTTCTTAAAAGGGAAATTTGAGCTTTGGATCGTAAAAATGCTTGATCTTGTGTTTCAATCTTATGATTAGAGTATAACATGCATCAAAACAGTGTTTTTGAATGAACTAATTGCGCAGTTCCTTTGTGGTCTACAACATACTTGCGTCCTATAGACTATTACTTCCTCTAGATAGACTGTTGCTTCCTCTAGGTTTAGTTTGTTACTATTGTTTGCATAAGTTCTTCATCATCAGTTTTGGATTGTTGTGTTGCTTCTAATTAATTGACTTGTTGGAAATAATGATGTGAGATAACATTGAAACGATTTGCAAAATAAAAGGCGTAAGGAAAAAAAAAGAAACAAAATAAAAAAAATATGAATCAAATAGAAAATAAAGATAACTTTTATAAGTTTTATTAGAAGTGGTGGACCCTACAAAGGATAATATGGTCAAAACAACAACAAAAAAAATGAGTGTTTAAACCAAAAGAGGAGTGGAAAAAACACCGCTCAAAGCTAAATGTAAATTTATATCTTAACGATACATGGCATTGGTTAATTAGGGCACGTTTGGTAACGCTTCCTTTTTTCTTTTTCTTTTTCTTTAAGAATAAAAAAATAGAAATCCATCTATAAATGTTTTTGTTTCAATGAACAATTTTGTTCCTAGGAATAAATTTGAAAAGCAGTAAAAGTAAAAAAAAAAAGTTGATTTTTTGTAACCAAGAACAACTTAAGAGGCTCGCCTCGATCTAGCGAAACTGAGCCTTGCCCAACCACGGTGAGGCTTAGCCTCGTTGGGGCTAGCAAGGTCATTGGCTCATTTGGTTGGTCATTAGCTAAGGCAAGCGACCAACTAGAGGAAGAAGAAGAAGAAAAGAAAAAGAAAAAAAAAAAAAAAAAAATACAAAATGTAATAGAATTATTTAAAAATTAAAAGAAATTCTTAGTCATTTGAGAATCGTATTAAACACATTTCTATTTTGATAATTGAAATTTTGTACAATTACCAAATGCGATTTTCTACTTAGAAACTCATTTAGAGAATAAAAATAAAATATATATATATTTCGGAATAGAAATTGTTCCCGCAAATATAAATGTTACCATACACAACATTAGCCAAAAGAGCTATCTATCAAGTCTTGTTTGCATATATCCATTTATAATTTGAAGAAATAATTAGGAAGAAAAAAAAACCAGCAAAATAATGTGAATAACTCTTCAAACAATCTTAGCAAATATTTATTATATATATATACTCGTGTGTGTATAGGACCAGGACCACTCGATGATGTCCTCTTTCAATAATTAAGCTAAAGTGCTAGCCCCACCTGACTCCTGGCCCCACGCCCTGCCATTTTCTTCCCGTGTGATTAGGACCAGGACCACTTGAATAATTAAGCTCTTTCAATAATTAACCTTAGAGTACTAACCCCACCTAAATCCTGGCCCCATGCCCCGCCATTTTCTCCGCCGCCCGATTTGTAAAGGGAAAATACGCACCGTTTGGGTCGGCCCCCAATACCCGCGCTCCCCACGCCTATTCATACGGGAATCTTTACTTATCATCATGGACTGACACCAGAATAGACAGAAGCAAAAAGATTTCGATTGTCCAACTTCTTTGCAAAATGCGACGCTTGTCGTGATCGAAGAGACATCAAACACAAATAATTTTTCAAATTAATATCAACAAAAAAAAATTCAAAATAATACATGTGTAATAAATTTATATTAAATTAATTTTTATCACAAAAACTCCAAATTTATAAATTTGTCAAAAATTTACCATTTGTTAGTTCTCGCTAAATTATATAATATCATAAAAAATTACAAATTGATACAGCTATCTAACCGGTACATCCGTTAACTACCACGTGTCATCCAACTTAATAATTTGATGGTAAAATTTAATAGAAATTAATGAAAGATAAATTTATCACAAATATATCAATTTAAAATTTTAGTGTAAACTTATCCAATTTAGTATTTTTTATGGTTTATATTAGCCCTAATTTCTTTTTGACCGGTGAGTTTTTGTAAAGAAGTTAAAAGCATATAAAACTAAGGACTGTCTTCTTCAGTTGTATATGCTTTAACGTCAATTAATAATACTAAGAAGACACAATTTTTTGTTCCCGATAGTCTGTTCTTCCTCAAATTTTTAAATTGCCCTTGGAACAGCTCTTGGACCAAAAGAAAATCTATGTCCTCAGTTGGCATTTTTATGTATCATTGTTAGAGGTGTTAAATGGGTTGCACAACCCATTTATGATTAAATGGGTCATTAATGGGTCAAGCTTTATCTTATAAAGCACCCATAATAAGTTTTAATGGGTAAACACTAAGATATATGGATTTTAAACGGGTCAGCTCTTTGACCCGTTTATGACCCATTTATCAACCCATTTTTCACTCAAAACCTCATTATCTCTCTCTCTTCTCTTTAATTTTACAATTTTTTTATAAAAATCAAAATTATAATTATTTTTCTTTCCTTTTTTTCTTATTTTTTTCTTTCTTTTCTAACTCCTAGCCGCCGGCACGGCGATGGCCGGCGACCGGCCAAGCGAGCCTCGAGCTCGCCCGACGGCCAGGAGGCCTCGCCTGACGCCCGGCGAGCCTCGAGCTCGCCGATCCGGCAAGGCAAAGGCCTCGCCGACGCCCCGGCAGGCTCGAGCTCGCCGGGCCGTCGGGCGAGGCGGAGGCCTCGCCGACGTCCGTTGAGGCCCGAGCCTTGCTAGATCTCGGCAGGCGAAGGCCCGCCGACGTCTTGCGAGGCCCGAGCCTCGCCGACGTCCGCGAGGCCCGAGCCTCGCCGACGTTCGGGCCGAGGCCCGAGCCTCACCGATCGGGCGAGACTCGAACTCGCCGGCGTCGGGCGAGGCTCCAACCTCACCAGATCCGGCGAGGGGGCGAGCTCGAGCCGCCGGGCGTCGGGCGAGCCGAGCGAGCCCACTCCCGCTGTGGCCGGCCGCCGGCCGTCGTCGTGGCTGCAGGCCGGCCAAAGAAGAGGAAGAAGAAAAAGAAAAAAGAAAAGAGAAAAGAGAAAAAAGAAAATTAAAAATAATTAAAAATAAAAAGTAATTAAAATTCGATTTTTTAAATAATTATTTTTTAAATTTGTATTGTATAAAATCACGTTAGCAATACCATTTAATATATATATATATATATATATATATATAAGCTTTTTATGTTTTGTTAAATGGGTCGGGTATGAGTTGGGTATAGGTCGGGTCGGTATGGGTCAAAAATTTTATCTTTAATAAATGGGTTATAAACGGGTTAAATGGCCGCCTTTGGGTTGGGCCATTTACGGCGACCCGACCCAAACCCGACCCGACCCACCCGTTTAACGGGTCTAATCATTGTGTAGGTTGTACCAGTCGACCACAGAGGAAGAAAGAGAGAGCTTTTTCCAAATAAGGAAATTCGTCACGTGAGTTCGCGTTTCATAGTTCAATTATGTGAAGCCAAAGTGAAAACAGTGAGGTGACACCGATGCAAACCATTTTTGATATCTCATGGACTCCGGGACGATCAAAGACATGGTTGTCGTCTTGCGGCGAGTCAAGATTCCTGACGCTTTCCGGACATTACATTCATAAACATGCCAACCAACAAATAATGCAACTCTCGATGTCACTTTCGGTGGAAGCTGGATTTTCATTGACTTTCGACGGTTAGAAAAGCTTCGCTCTAGGTTCGCACAAACACCTTTGCTTATCTTCATTTCACGTCCATCACTAGTTTTAGGGTCACTTCGTCCTCACCAGTGAGAGTGTCGTGCCAGACTGCATTAAGAAATTTCAGGCGTGTGCACATGTCGACATGAACACTGCTTGCAACTGGCAAAGTTGGATCGAGACGTAGCTGAACAAAAGTGGGAAAGCTATTGATCCTGCAATTCACCATACCAAATTTTAGTGATGATTGGTCGACATACAGGGACAGGCGTGATTGCCCCTATATTTTTTTAGTTGAGTTTTGGGTGCTGTTACTCCTTTATAAGTTCGTATACTTTGTCCAAGCCAAGAGGGTGTTATTTTTATTTTTATTTTTATTTTCGGCTGAACCGAGCTAAGAGAGTCTAGTTATCGCAGCAGAGATGCGCTCCCCTGTTTTGAAGGACTATTGTTGTTTTGAAGATCAGCTTCCAAGTAAGAGATTGGGGTTGTGGAGTCTGACAGAGAAAAATAATATGAAAGCTTAAAACTTTTACTATTAATGGTATATATGTAATTTCCATCATAATTATGTATACTCTAGACTCCTATCATATATAGAGACAATATCTTTTGTAGTTGTACTTGTAACATAAAGATCGTAACGCTGAAGCTTATAATCCTTAAGCTTGTTACTCTAATACTGATACTGATAACTATTCAAATATAGCAGCTTGGAAGTGACAGTATAATTCATAAGCAAATCGGGAAATAGCTTCTTTATAATCAATTTGCAACTACAGACAATAGCCTCTTCTTAAATTAATTTGCAACTATGGACAATTCCTTTCACCATGATGTTTCTCCTCGTCCTCGACGTGAACTCACCCGTTTTCTAGAGAGGATAAGAAAGAGAGTTTTCAATGAACGAATTAGTCACGTGAGTTTGCGTTTTAGAATTCATGTATGTGAAGCCAAGTGAAAACAGTGGAGTGACTGACGTGAACCATTTGATATCTCATGGACCAGCAGACAATCAAAGACATGATTGTTGTCGTGGGGTGAATCAAGATTCCATGCTTTTGGGACATTACGTACATAACCATCCCAACAAAAACTTCGCTCTGGGTTCTTACAAACGCCTTTGCTTATCCTCGTTTCATGTCCATCACTAGTTTTAGGAACACTTCATACTCACCATTAAGAATGTCATGCCAGACTGCATTAAGAAATTTCAAGTGCGTGCACGTGTCCACATGAACACTGCTCGTAACTCTCAAGGTTTACACTGGTCTAGACATAACTGATCAAAAGTAGGAAAGCAGTCGATCCTGTGCTTCACCATACGAAATTTTGGTGATGACTGGTGGATATAATGAGTTAGGCATGGTTGCCCCTGTATTAGCACAGGTTTGTCCTATTAAGGCTCATGACTCTTGAATGCTGGTGTATCTGCAGTTGAGGTTTGGGTGCCATTACTTCTTTATAAGTTCGTATGCGTTAAATTATTAATCCAATTTCTAGAAACTTCAAGATAGATTTGAGCTAAGAAATTCAAGAAAAATCCTAGAAGAGTCTACAAAATTATATTTACAAATGGCAAAGATATTTACCTTAAAGAGTCTATTGTTCAAGAAAAAAATTGCAATACTAAAAGTAAAAAATGATGGGCCATAAGTCGGGGGAGCACCTTATAAATAGGGGGGTAACAGATAAATAAAAAAGGTAAGCTCCTCCCCTTCCCTTTGTACTACAATAACTAAATAAAAATGTTTTCTTTTGTTCCCTTGTGCTCCCTTGCCGCAACTCTCTTTTACACTTTTCTATTATTACTTTATCCAATTATTTTTTACCCACTTTGTTCTTAGTTCTTTTGCTCTCTTGATAGTTCACACATAAAACACACTTGCACACACATCAAACACACGTTTCCACAAATACCAACGGTATGCTTTACCCAAGCTAAGAGGATCTTATTCTTTTTGTTTTTGATTTTTTTTTTTTGGCTGAACCGAGCTAAAAGAGTCTAGTTATCGCAGCAGAGATGCGGTCCAAAACTCTCAAAACGGGATGTGAGCGCACAAAGCTCACTATTAACTGATTTATTGCGAGTTCTCATCGTCCCAAGCCGTGATTCTTGGCATATCCACACCAGAAGCAACTCTTTCACTAGAAATCCACTCCCTCTCTACCTAATTTGATTCAAACTGTGTTTGTGGCTTACAGGAGTAGGAGACGTTGTCTTGGTATATAAGGTGAACATTAGATCTAATAACTAGCCATGGCAATGGAGGGAGAGGCAAACCAGAAGCTGCTGAAAAAATCGGTAGCAGTGGAAGTCGGTGATGGCGGTGAGGACGAGCCGCTGAAGGACAGGATATGGAGTGAGATCAAGAAGATGTGGATTGTCGCACTGCCTGCAATATTCACCAGACTCTCCACCTTTGGTATTTATGTCATAACCCAAGCTTTTGTCGGCCATATCGGGTCTACCGAATTGGCTGCCTATTCTCTAGTCTTCACCGTCCTCGTGAGATTTGCATTCGGCATACTGGTATGTTTAAGCGTGTATTCCATTATTTTAGGTGTCAATTTTTTATATATAATATAATCATGTAATATGGTATCTCGCTGTTGTTCATCGTACGTCAACATTTTTAATTTGCAAAAAATTGCTTTTTTATCTCTTTATATATTGTTTGTAGATGCTTCTTAAGCACGTGTCGCTGAGCCCAACAGTGAATAATGAATGAAATTTTTTTTCATAAAGCAGTCTCATGTCCCTTAAGTAATAATGCTCAAACATAGAAGAGCCGCCCCGAAGAACTATACCGGCACTGGCTTCTCATGGAAGCAGCTCGTCAGCTTTCGGTGACTTTCTGAATATGTTGAAGCCAGTGAAATTGTTATGAGAACAAGGCATAAGGAAATCGAAAGAGCAACAAGCAAAATGAGTTTGGAGTTGAACCTAGGTCATTTGCATTGTGGCTTTGGCGTTGAACGAAACAATACTATGCTATTGTCGAAAAAGAGCATGACCTACAAGACTTATAAGTGAATTCGCCAAAAACATCTCCCTGCATCTCTTTTACCAGTCACAGGAACCTTTCGTCATGTAGTTCGCTTGATGCTGTCCAGAAATCTGAGTTTTAAAATAAGTTACAACAGCTTCTGTTCATGGAACTTGCAGCTCGGTATGGCAAGCGCGCTAGAGACCCTATGTGGCCAGGCCTATGGTGCGAAACAATACCACATGCTCGGACTCCAGAGATCATGGATTGTCCTAACAATCTGCTCCATCTTTCTTGTTCCTCTGTTCATCTTCACCCCGCCAATTTTAAAGGCCTTAGGCCAGGAAGATAAAATTGCGGAGGTCGTTGGAGACATCTCGCCCTGGTTGATCCCGGTCCTCTTTTCCTTGGTCGTATCTTTCTCCTGCCAAATGTTTCTCCAAGCGCAAAGTAAGAACATGATCATTGCATACGTAGCGGCATTCTCGGCAGTGGTTCATATATGCCTTGTTGGAGGTTTGTTTGTCAAAACAAACTGAGTGTTTTTTACTTGTCCCACAAAGGTAAAGTGGGAGGAAGTGGTGCAATTTATAAGTGAAGGGTTTCCTTGTGTACCTCAAGGAATGATTGGGTGGGGCTAGACCCAACCATACCCGCGTGCAGGTGCGTGATTAGCACTTTGCATGCCCGCGGTTTAATTAACACTAATTCCTTTATTATTATTTTTATGTTATTAATTTTTTAGTAAATTCAAATGTTGTCTTTTATTTTGAGAATTTCGAAAATAAAATATATAAACTGAAAATTCGAAATTCTATTTAAAAAAAAAAAAAAAAAAAAATTATTTCGAATTTTATTTGTGTTTTTTTCGGTACAACCTTTGGAAGATTACCTATTCGGTTTGCAACTTTTCCCGAAGGGTTGCGTTTGTTCGGTTTTCAACTTCTTCCGAAGAGTCGCATTTGTTTATTCGGACAATTTTTCTAAAGAACATGTTTGTTCATTTTTTGGCAATTTTCACGAAGAGTTGCAAGATTGTTTTATATATATACTCGTTATTTTTTGGAAAAACGAGAGTGATCAATTTTCATCTTTTTTGAGCTTTCTGTCTGAAAAAACTATGGCCATTCTTTCAATTGTTTCCTAGAGAGACCCTGGAGAAATACTAGAATTACTATCTAGTATTCTCATCCAAGACTTTATTGTATCTTGGAAGATTTTTGCCGGTGACCATTAGCAACGTTGTGTGGCAAATAAATCATTAAAGAAAGTGATATCACGCCTCAAAGTCCGACTTGAGTACTCTGAATATCCGTCTTCATTATTCTACCCAATTCGAAGCCATATTTTCACAACATGCCTCTCATGGCTATTGACTGCAAAATACAAGTTAGGAATTCTAGGCGCTATGGCTTCCACCATTTTTTGGCATATTGGATTCCTAATATAGGACAACTAATGTTCGTGATGTGCGGAGGTTGCCGAGATACATGGAAGGGTTTCTCAAGTTCGGCCTTCAAGGACTTGTGGCCAGTGATCAAGCTCTCGCTTTCATCTGGCGCCATGCTATGGTAAGTCAGCATTCATCACCGAGATAAGAGAGTTCGTTCTTGGATTCAAACTAATTGATAAGTTTCTGGGTGGATCAGCATTAGTTTAGTTGGCTAACCATTTGGTATCCATGTGCCCGATGGGTAATTTAGAAATTGACGATCTTTTGTTCTCGAATAAATGGAGAAATCTGAAACTTGAAATCTCACATCAGAAGTAAAAAAGTTGCCGCATCCTTTCTTAATCATTCAAGATTTTCACTGAATTCCTATTCTTCGCTAATTGTCAGTCTGGAGCTGTGGTACAACACAGTGTTGGTTCTTCTAACAGGCAACATGGAAAATGCGGAGGTTTCTATCGATGCGCTCGCCATCTGGTAATTGTGTTTGCACTTCCGCTCTTTCTGCTCTTAGATGTTTTCCATTACATTTGGGAAATGCCTTGATTACAAATATTTCTTCAGCCAAGGCTACTTCACTGAAATGAATAGTATAATTTTGTTACTTGCAGCCTCAACATCAGTGGTTGGGAGATTATGATCTCTTTCGGTTTCTTGGCTGCTGCAAGGTATAATCATGAGTTTGACCATTAATTCCCGCTTTGGACACACACTTTACTAGCAACTTTCTGAATTTTGTATGCTTTTTCAGCGTTTGAGTATCTAATGAACTAGGAAGAGGGTGTAAGAGTTTTCATGATGTGGACTATATTAATTGATATTGTAATTTACCATTTAACGTTTACCGTTTTACGGGGTTTGGTCTAAGGTGAAATAGAATGTTTCTTAATTAGTCTAATATGGCCCAGCTAATGGGGTAGCCGAGTTGAGCCTGGCCCGTAATGAGGGGGACTGGCTAGAAACTCTATAAATAGTATTCAAATCTCTCCTCTAACCTAAATTCTCACATGTATCCTCACATAAGGGGCGTTTACCTAACGCTAAACGTGAGGGGGTCGCCTCATTGAGCCAGTGATATGGAGGGCAATAGAGGAGAAGAATTTGATGTGTGGATCCCCTTGATATATGTGAGTAATCCTTTTTTCTGCTTCCGCTTTATGTTCGATGGATCCCAAAACAGGTGCGTTAATCTTTCTACTCAATTATGCATGTTCTTGTTCTGGTTATAGAGATCTTGGGGTTGCGCAATTTGCGTACAACATGTGGTATCAGAGCAACCGTAACCCTAGAACTTGAACGCATAAAGTTTTTGCCATAATTTGTGATTTTCGAGATTTTTTTATTCAATAAAAATAAAATTAAATCACAAATTCGGACTGGGCTCGACGAGACGAGCAAGACGGTCGGCGGCGCGTCGCCGGAGGATTCCGCACGCGCCCCCCACGCGCGGCCACACGCCTCCTGGGCGTCGAACGTGCGTCGCGCGTGAGCTCCACACGCCGCGCACTTGGGCGGCGCTTGTAGGCGCGTGGAGCGTCCGATCGGCGCGTGGTTGGCGGCGTTGGACTCATATGGTGATTTCCTATCTTATGATATATTTATTTTACATGTTTGATAATTTTATGGATGTGAAAATACATACGGAATCCTAAATACGTGTATTTTTAGTGTATTTTTGCGTATTTTTCTTGTATTTTCTATGATTTTGGAAATACAGGTGATGGGTTACTAGTATGTTATCACACAATCATTATAAAGGTGTGATTCATAAATAAAAATCAAACTTTATTGTGAACTGAAACTGGCTTAATGAGATACAATTCGTATGAGATTGTATTTGAGCTATGTATTGAACTGATAAGAAACATTAAAGATTATGAAATTTTTGTTACTCAAGTATACTCCTTTACACACTGGTAATCTTTCAATGATGGACGACTTAAGGACTCGTGACCAAATTGATTGTACTGATTTACACATCTGCTGAATGTGGGTAATGCATGTCAATTAAGTTACTGCATATTGTACATAAACTCATTCGGTCACTTATTAATGTCTATTGAGTTAAATATTTTTTTATGGTAAGGGAGTATGGCAATATTTATGCAGAGCAAATAGTATCTACTGTTGAATTTTTAGATATTTGGTTATCTGATTTGACTCAATTAATAGGCCACTGGTTGATTACAATGATAATTTGTTATTTAAAAATTGGCTAATAAATCAGTTGTTGGCCTTGGAGTCATGTTTTGCCATATGAAACTCATGAGCAACAAGCTTGTCAATCTGGAGTACCCTGTATTGCTATTGATATTAACTTGTGAGGGATCATTTGGATCAGCATTCTTTTGATGTTGTTATAATAATCAGTAATCGGGGTGCACAAAAGATGATTGCTTCTATGTTATGAGAAGCTTCTCATGTTGCTGTGATCGTTGATCTCATTGGAATCTGTCTTTCAGGTTCGTTATATTGATATATATATATATGTATAAATAAAGATTTTATTAATGAATAAAGCAATATAATTAGCATGATATGTGATTTTGGTGATATAATGCCCCTATCACTAAAGTCAAAATCAATGTATGTGAGAAGTAAAGTTTATATCCCCGGTATGAGAGAATTTCAATGATTCAATTGAGTAGTGACCGCCAAAGTGGCACGTTTGATTGGGTTTGAGAAACTGCGATCTCGTATGATGATTGAAATGTCTCCTGATCTAATGCGTGGTCATACTCCCAAAAGAGGTGATTGTGTATTAGTTCATGGAGGGATACATGATAGTGTGGTGGAGAAGTGACTGATTTTAGTGATTCATATGCCCAAAGGTGATGAATTCACGAAGAATTGAAATATATTCTCATAACCGCTATTGTGGGGAGTGTACAACTGCATGTCATATATTCTGCCCAAATGTGATTATATGATTATGCATGTAACTCTCTGGATGTGTACTTGTATGTCAAGTTACACAGTGTTCACATGATGCTAATTATATACATTGTTTGATTTTCAGTCACATTTTCTGTAATTAATAACTTCATTATTATTGAGGTTTTTACTGCTTCAAATTTTAAGTTATGGACATATAATTTGCTACTTGAGAAAAGAGCAATAGAATTTGTTTACTGTCCATGAGAACACTTGAAAAGAGGTTTGCTTGCGGATTGCACTGCTATAAGATGATGGAAGCCTTAGTTGCTTGAAATTATGTCTTGTCTGATATTGAAATTAGGATACATCTGCAAAGATTGTGTTTAAGTCTTAATGACATATACATCTCGTATATGATTAAAAGGTTGTCAGGTTTAACAGTGGCTATGAGTATTTTGGCAAGTATGACAATGCGAAATAACTTAAATGGTCATTTGTCAAATATTTGGTAGATTCTAGGGTGGTAACTTAATTACTATGCCTGAAAATCTTGACAAAAGATTCGAGTGTTCAAAATGGTATTGATTTTATGACCCTAAAGAAAGTACAAGAATTATAGAATCACATACTCTAAAGTTTCTAAATATTGACGTAATTGTAGAGGATAGCTACTCTCAGACTATTAAAGATAATGGTATGATGGAGGTTACTATGTTTTTGAATCTCCTATACCATATACTAAACTTGTTGAGGTTCAAGGTACTATTCTTGATATAGTTTATAATTAAATTTCTTAAACCTCTCAAGTGTAGAATGAAGTGGTTGCAGCCTTATTAAAGAGATTTGTTAAGGAAAGACGATCAGTTATACCATCAAACTATATAGTCTATTTGTGAGAGCGTGATTACAATATCCACTATATGGTTGATGTAATGACATATTTATAAATGTCGTTTCTTATTCTCAATCAAGTATGTGATTAAATGCCATAAAAGGCGATATACAATCTATGAAACATCATAGTGTCTGGAAACTAACTTACTTGCCTAAAGATTACAAGTTCATTAGTTGCAAATTGGCGTACAAAATTAAAAGAATTTCAAAGAAAAATTGTGGAATTTAAAACCAAATTGGTAACTAAAGTTTTCACTCTGAAAGAGGGGTGGATTGTTTATAGTGAAGAAATAAATATTTCTTTCTAGTATTTTTAAAGATTCTTTCAGAGTGAATGTGGCATTAATAATTTATTTTGATATAGAGTTACGCCAAATAGATACAAAATCTATTAGTGCAACTGGATGATTTTGCAGTAGATTTAAGTAAACTTGTATGTAGACTGAAAAGTTTTAATTCATGGTCTTAAGCAAGTTTCCAAACAATATTGTTAAAGTTTCATAGTGTTATTATTTTGTTCAATTGAGAACAAAGTAATTCAATATATTGCAAGGTCAAGTGGGAGGAAATTTATTTTTCTCATACTTTATGTACATGATGTTTTGCTTACAAGTTGTGACCTTAAGACATCTTATATCCTTTGTGCGAGGTCTATAAGGATTGTTTTTGCCATATTATATTAAATTTTCTCGGAGGACATTTGATGATTGTATATTGGAAATATTCAATATACATCATTGCAAGCCAAGAATTGCTCCTGTTGTTAAGGGTGATGGACTAAATCTATCACATTGTCCTTATTTAAATATTGAGAAAATCTAATTAAATGGTGTACCTTGTGTCAGTGCACTTAAAAGTATAATGTATGCTCGAATTTGCACTAGACTAAATGTTGTCTTTGTGACAGGACTTCTAGGCAGATATCGATCAAATCCAAGACGCGATCACTGGGTTGTTACCAATAAGATTTAAAGGTACTTAAAGAAGACAATATATTATATGCTAATTTATAGACATGTTCAATTCTTGCAGTTAGTAGGGTATTTAGATGTAAACTTTGCTGGCTATTCTGATGACATGCAATCAATAACAGAATACATATTTATGTTAGCAATAAGTGCAGTAAATAAAGTTTTATATCATCTTCTACTATGTAAGCAGTGTTAGTAACATTCTTTTAGGCTGTTACTTGGGCTTTTAGGCTCTAGAACCTCATGAAAGGAGTTGATTGTTTTAACTTTATGGATAGACCCATACGGTTGTATTGAGATAACAAATTTGTAGTATTATTTATTTACTATAGAGGTCTCAAGGGGTCTAAATATATGGTGGTCAAATATTTTTTACCATAAAGAAACGGTACAGAAAGGTGACGTTTTAATATAATATATATTTCACAGATGATGTGATTGCAGATCCACTAACTAAAGGCTTACGCCCGTGTGTATTTGAGTGACATATTGTTAGCATAGGCGTAGGAGCATCATAAGATGCTGTTGTTTAGTGGGAGCTATTTTGGCTTTACTCTGATAAATGTTTCATCTGTGTTCGTTACACTTTGTAACGGTTTGATATGTATCAACTTTTGCATTCAATAAAATATTTTTAAATGTGGTGTTATTATATATTAATAAAGTCTCAAGGGACTATATAAACCTTGAATAAAGGTTAGGGGCATTCGGGCATCCGATTATTAGCCTTATGCATATGTCTTGTGATACATAAAGAAATGTTAACCATAAGGACAAGACAACTGTGGGTTCATTGGAACCATAAAGCATTCTCTAGTGGCACAAGTTTTTGTGACACCTAAAGTTAAGAGAATGGTGATTGACAAATGGGATCTCTCTATGATAGATGTTATTCATTTGCCACACTACCATATTGAATCCATATCAATAAAGTTAAGAACATTCGTGACCATGGAAGGCTCTGTGTGTATACATGCAGTTATCGCCATGATTCGGTGTTTAAGACTTTATGGGATATGATTGACTATTAAGAATTATCTCTAGACCAAATGTACGCACATAAGGTACGATTTCAATTAATATAGTCAAAGTGGGAGAATGTAAGAGTTTTTCCTGATGTGGACTATATTAATTGATATTGTAATTTACCGTTTAACGTTTACCATTTTACGGGGTTTGGTCTAAGGTGAAATATAATGTTTCTTAATTAGTCTAATATGGGCTGGCTAGTGTGGGCCGAGTTGAGCCTGGCCCGTAATGAAAGAGACTAGCTCGAAACTCTATAAATAGTGCTCAAGTCTCTCCTCTAACCTGAATTCTCACATGTATCCTCACCTAAGGGGCGTTTACCTAACGCTAAATGTGAGGGGGTCGCCTCATTGAGCCAGTGATATGGAGGGAAATAGAGGAGAATGACTTGATGTGTGGATCCCCTTGATATATGTGGGTAATCCTTTTTTCTGCTTCCGCTTTATGTTCGATGGATCCCAAAACAGGTGCGTTAATCTTTGAGAGGGAGCTCAAGAGCAGCAAAGTTCTCAATCAAGATTACGGTGCTCACATTGTTTGCCATTGGATTTGTTCTCTGTGTTCTTCCTCTTCTTCACGGGGTGTGTCACTTATCTTTTCACGTAGAACGATGAGGTCGCCGATGCCGTGGCTGATTTGTCACCTCTACTGGCTAATTCCCTACTTTTGAACAGCATCCAACTAGTGCTTTCCGGTACCTTCTTCTCCACTATTCTCTCATGATGAGACAAATAAAACTACAATATTCTTGAAGAAGTTCCAGATGGTTTTCGATTGTCACTGGCATGAGTGGACATAAAATTAATCGATCAATACACAAAAATTTCATGGGATTCATGTTTTTCTGTTGTGGGATTCAGTGAGGTCCCATACAATTTGAGAAATATGGTGATCTATTGTATGATGTGAGCAATAAGTGATGAATTAATATCGAATCATTAGTACCTGATTGTGATTGAACATTAGTATTGACATATATTTATCAGGAGTCGCCGTTGGAGCTGGTTGGCAGAGCATAGTAGCCTATGTCAACATCATAAGCTATTACCTAATAGGGATTCCCGTGGGAGTTGCGTTTGCTTATTTCTTTAGTATGCAAGTGAAGGTCAGCTGCTAATTTCCTTTCTAAGACGGTCTGCATTGGCAAATTTGCATGTCAATTAGTGAGGCATGTCAAAATGGGCTGAAGCTTTTGACCTGCACCTACAAAATTGAAATTCCTAGCACTTAATCACCTGTCTTGTAGGGCGTGTGGATCGGAATGCTGTTCAGAACTTTCGTTCAGACTGTAGTACTGATCGTTATTACCTACAAAACTGATTGGGATAAGCAGGTGTGCCGGATATTATTATTTTCCATTAATTCCTGATTATTTTGACAAGTCTCGATGTCCTTCTGCAGGTACTCCTAGCTCGAAAACGCGTTAATCAATTGTTTGTGGCTGAAGAAGCATCACACAATACCAGCACGGGTGCTTGATTCAATCTTTTTCTCGTTCTCCCGTTCTTCTTTTGAAGATAGCGAAAAGTTCTGTATCAGATTTACAAATCTCAATTCCCATCAAAGGAACTGTCAAGATGTGTATCGAGTTGTCAATTTAACAAGATGGGTATCAAATTGCCATACAATTGATTGGTGATTATGTTGGGGTGTGGTCCACACTTCCTGTCAAAGCATGAGGGTCTCGCTGAATAGCTACTGAATATAATTATATATTATATTTTTCTTGTAATTGAGGAATGCAACAAAGAAGTTCATAGAATTCTTGGCTCTTGACGTAGGCTAGTTTAAAGGTGAGCCAGAACAAAAACCTTGTGTCTCAAATCCTCTTTCTTGCTGTTACTGTCTATTTTCTTTATGATTGTGCAATTTTTTCTAACAAGCTTGAGCTCCATCACAGCATTGAGCTCAAGCCCCAAATCTAGCGACTCGACTTTTACCGTGGCATGGAGCTTAAGGCCCAAATGGTTCGACTTGTTGCCGAGGGTTCGATTAAAGAGATTAGGGAGGTGCTAGAGCGGAGCGACCCATATTGGGAGCCCTAGGATTCAGTTGACACGAGCACAGCTAGACATTGCTTCACCATGCCATCGATTAGGGCCAAGATGATATCGTCCAATGCTTCTCGAATTCAAGCTGAACTAGATGCTCCGAGCACATCATTGTTCTCAAAAGGTTGACGACCGGTGTTCTCAATTCCGGATTGGCATTCTCAGATGTTGAAGAGGATCTCTTGAAAAGAAAAATATGAATAGTAACCATAAGAAAAGAAAAGAAAAAAAGAAAAAATAAATTTGAAAATTCAAAAAATTAAGCAAAACAATATTTTTTGTCCACATCATATCTTTGAGGTGCCACAAGGATGGTCAAGGATGACTAAACTGCCACATCAGCAATTTCATGTAAATTTATGTTAGGAGGACTACATTGAAATTTTCCTCAAAGTTTAAGATTATATTAGAACAATTGAAAGGCTTAGGGTTAAATTGTAATCTATACATGATTAATATTGAACTATAAAAGGACAATCGAGTTGACCAATATTTTTGGCTCTAATTCTTTATAAGATGCGAAGCTTGACTTGATCAGAGAGACATCAAACATAAACGGATTCTTTTATACCCGCGAGTTTTGTCCATGCCTCAATATAGTATTTTCTCCCTCTAATTTTTAAATAGCTCTTCAAGCAGCTCTTGGACCAAAAGTGTTAAATTGTGTCTCAAATTTGATCCATCCATCCAGCGTTACCAGATCTAAAATAGTTTAATGTTCGGAGGCGCATGAGCTGCAATTATTATAGGCTGGACATGGATCTCATATGGGAGAGATTTGTTCTCTTCTGTTAAAGACAAACGAGACGGCACCTTTTTTCTTCTTCTTTTTTTCTTCTTTTTGTTTTTTTTTTAAAACTAGAGGGAAATGGAATCTTCAACTTTTCTCCATGCGCTGGCTGCATCAGGAGGAGCTGCCTTGGTTTTTCCTGCACGCGCAGCTGCAACATTAAATAAGGAGTGGGGCTACGAGCTGCACAAGTTGAGGGAGACTTCTCTTCTTCATTGCTGTAAAAGACGACAATCGTGTGTCCCGATATATTTGCAAAGATCTGGTCCGTTTTACAACCAAAAGGGAAAAAACCCACATCCTCAGTCGGCATATGCAACATCGTGTAGTATTCAAATGTGGCAGGTTGGAAGCAAGAATATAAATTGCATATAGAAAGGACGTGAACCAACGAAGCCTCACGATTTTGTCTTTTGGCCTATAGGTAGGCACTTTCCCATAAGGTTTCCCAGAAGGTCGCCCATCCTGGTAATCAAACGAAAGATTGTTATTACATCAAAAGACACCTCCGTAATTAGTTTAGGTTTTCACATATATATTCCATAATTGCTCCTTCATGTTCGATACATAGTCTAGTATTCCTACCACCCTTCACCATCCTAGAAGTCTATCAAGAGCCACTTCTTGTCCAGACTCTTCTAGCACTGACGGCCACTCCCTGCCCATCATTGGATTGGATCATTACAATGACGTTTGTTGTCATAATCGTTCAACTAGAGAGGACAAGAGAGGGAGATTTTTTTATAATGAACAAATTCATCACGTTTCTGCTTCGGAATTCATGTATGTGAAGCCAAGAGAAAACAGTGGAGTGACTGATGGGAACCATTTGATATATGATGGACAAAGAGACAATCGAGGACATGGTTGTTGTCGTGGGGCCGATCAAGATTCCTGATGCCTTCAGGCCACTACACATATGAACATGCCAACAAATGAAAAATAATACAATTCTCGCTCTGCCACTTTGTAGAATAGTCAAATCTGAGGTATAACTGTTGGAAAAGCTTGGCTTTAGGTTCGCGCAAAACAACTTTGCATTTATAAGAATGACATGGCCACACTGCATTGATAAATTTCTAGTGCGTGCGTCTCTCGACATGAGCAAAAGAAGGAAGTGCCATCAATCACGTTATTTCCCATACCAAATTTTGGTGATGATTGGTTGATATATTGAGCTGGAAATAATTGCACAGGTTTGTCTTATTCGTGCCATTTTTAGATCTTGACTCTTGACTGTTGGTGTATCTGCAGTTCGAGTTTTGAGTGCTATTACTTCTTTATAAGTACGTTTGCTTTGTCCAAGCTAAGAGGGTCTTATTCTTTTCTTTTTCTTTTACATTTTTTTGGCTGAACCAAGCTAAGAGAGTCTAGTTATCCAAGCAGAGATGCGCCCTGCAACTCTGAACATGTGATGTGAGCGCACAAACATCACTATTAACTGATTTATTGCCAGTTCTCATCGTCACAAGCCATGATTCTTGGCATATCTACACCAGAAGCAACTCTTTCACTAGAAATCCACTCCCTCACTGCCTAATTTGATTCAAACTGTGTTTGTAGTTTACAGGAGTAGGAGACGTTGTCTTGGGTATATAAGGTGAACATTAGATCTAAAAACTAGCCATGGCAATGGAGGGAGAGGCAAACCAGAAGCTGCTGAAAAAATCAGTAGCAGCGGAAGTCAGTGATGGCGGTGAGGATGAGCCGCTGAAGGACAGGATATGGAGTGAGACCAAGAAGATGTGGATTGTCGCAGTGCCTGCAATATTCACCAGACTCTCCACCTTTGGTATTTATGTCATCACCCAAGCTTTTGTCGGCCATATCGGGTCTACCGAATTGGCTGCCTATTCTCTAGTCTTCACTGTCCTAACGAGATTCGCATACGGCATCCTGGTATGTTTAAGCGTGTATTCCATTATTTTGGTGTCAATTTTTTGATATAATATAATCATGTAATATGGTATCTCGCTCTTGTTCATCTTACGTCAACATTTTTAATTTGCAAAAAATTGCTTTTTTATCTCTTTATGTATTGTTTATAGATGCTTCTTAAGCACGAGTCGCTGAGCCCAACAGTGAATAATGAATGAAATTTTTTTTCATAAAGCAGTCTCATGTCCCTTAAGTAATAATGCTCAAACACAGAATAGCCGCCCCGAAGCACTATACCGGTACTGGCTTCTCATGGAAGCAGCTCGTCAGCTTTGGTTGACTTTCTGAATATGTTGAAGCCAGTGATGAGAACAAGGCATATAGAAATCGAAAGAGCAACAAGCAAAATGAGTTTGGAATTTGCGTTGTGGCTTTGGCGTCGAACGAAACAATACTATGCTATAGTCGAAAAAGAGCATGACCTACAAGACTTATAAGTGAATTCGCCAAAAACATCTCCCTGCATCTCTTTTTATATCGCCAGTCACAGGAACCTTTCGTCATGTAGTTCGCTTGATGCTGTCCAGAAATTTGAGTTTTAAAATGAGTTACAACAGCTTCTGTTCGTGGAACTCGCAGCTCGGTATGGCAAGCGCGCTAGAGACCCTATGTGGCCAGGCCTATGGTGCGAAACAATACCACATGCTCGGTGTGTACCTCCAGAGATCATGGATTGTCCTAACAATCTGCTCCATCTTTCAAGTTCCGCTGTTCATCTTCACCCCGCCAATTTTAAAGGCCTTAGGCCAGGAAAATAAAATTGCGGAGGTCGCTGGAGACATCTCGCCCTGGTTGATCCCGGTCCTCTTTTCCTTGGTCGTATCTTTCTCCTGCCAAATGTTTCTCCAAGCGCAAAGTAAGAACATGATCATTGCATACGTAGCGGTATTCTCGGCAGTGGTTCATCTATGCCTCTCATGGCTATTGACTGCAAAATACAAGTTAGGAATTCTAGGCGCTATGGCTTCCACCGTTTTGGCATATTGGATTCCTAATATAGGACAACTAATGTTCGTGATGTGCGGAGGTTGCCGAGATACATGGAAGGGTTTCTCGAGTTCGGCCTTCAAGGACTTGTGGCCAGTGATCAAGCTCTCGCTTTCATCTGGCGTCATGCTATGGTAAGTCAGCATTCATCGCCGAGACATGAGATTTCATTCTTGAATTCAGACTAATTGATAAGTTTCTGGGTGGATTAGCATTAGTTTAGTTGGCCTAACCATTTGGTATCTATGTGCCCGATGGGTAATTTAGAAATTGACGATCTTTTGTTCTCGAATAAATGGAGAAATCTGATTCTTGAAATCTCACATCAGAAGTGAATAGTGGCGCTTCCTTTCTTTTCATTCAAGATTTTCACTGAATTCCTATTCTTCGCTAATTGTCAGTCTGGAGCTGTGGTACAACACAGTGTTGGTTCTTCTAACAGGCAACATGGAAAATGCGGAGGTTTCTATCGATGCGCTTGCCATCTGGTAATTGTGTTTGCACTTCCGCTCTTTCTGCTCTTAGATGTTTTCCATTACATTTGGGAAATGCCTTGATTACACAAATTTCTTCAGCCAAGGCTACTTCGCTGAGATGAAATAGTATAATTTTTTTACTTGCAGTCTCAACATCAGTGGTTGGGAGATTATGATCTCTTTTGGTTTCTTGGCTGCTGCAAGGTATAATCACGAGTCAAGACTCCTATCGACCATTAATTCTCGCTTTGGACACACACTTTACTAGCAAGTTTCTGAAATCTGTATGCTTTTCCAGCGTTCGAGTATCTAATGAACTAGGAAGAGGGAGCTCAAGAGCAGCAAAGTTCTCAATCAAGATTACGGTGCTCACATCGTTCGCCATTGGATTTGTTCTCTTTGTGTTCTTCCTCTTCTTCAAGGGGCGTGTCGCTTATCTTTTCACAGAGAACGATGAGGTTGCCGATGCCGTGGCTGATTTGTCACCTCTTCTGGCTATTTCCATACTTTTGAACAGCATCCAACCAGTGCTCTCCGGTACCTTCTTCTCCACTATTCTCTCTTGATCAGACAAATAAACTACAATATTCCTTAAAAAGTTCCTGATGGTTTTCAATTGTCACTGGCATGAGTGGACATAAACTTAATCGATCAATACACAAAAGTTTCATGGGATTCATGTTTTTCTGTTGTTGGATTCAGTGAGGTCCCATACAATCTGAGAAATATAGCGATCTATTGTATGATGTGAGCAATAAGTGATGGATTAATATCGAATCATTAGTACCTGATTGTGATTGAACATTAGTATTGACATATATTTATCAGGAGTCGCCGTTGGAGCTGGCTGGCAAAGCATAGTAGCCTATGTCAACATCATAAGCTATTACCTAGTAGGGATTCCCATGGGAGTTGCGCTTGCTTATTTCTTTAGTATGCAAGTGAAGGTCAGCTGCTAATTTCTTTTCTAAGACGGTCTGCATTGGCGAATTTGCATGTAAATGAGTGAGGCATGTCAAAATGGGCTGAAGCTCTTGACTTGCACTTGCAAAATTGAAATTCCTAACACTCAATCGTCTGTCTTGTAGGGCGTGTGGATCGGAATGCTGTTCGGAACTTTCGTTCAGACTGTAGTACTGATCGTTATTACCTACAAAACTGATTGGGATAAGCAGGTGCGCCGGAATATTATTATTCTCCATTAATTCCTGATTATTTTGAACAAGTCTCAATGTCCTTCTGCAGGTATTACAAGCTCGAACACGTGTTAATGAGTGGTTCGTGGCTGAAGACGCGTCACACAAGACTGGCATGAGTGCTTGATTCAATTCTTTTCTTGTTCTCCTGTTCTTCTCTTGAAGATAGCGAAAAGTTCTGTATTAGATTTACAAATCTCAATTCCCAGCAAGGGAACCGTCAAGATTTGTATCAAATTGCCAATTTAATAAGATGTGTATCAAATTGCCGTATAATTGATCGGTGATTCTATTCGAGTATGGTTCATACTCCCCATCAAAGCATGAGGATCCCATTGAATAGCTACTAGATATGTATGTATGTATGTATGTATGTTTTTTTCTTGTTATTGAAACATGTAACAAAGGGATGCGTATAATTATTAGCTATGGACATAGAGTAGTTTAAGGGTGAACCAAAGGAAAACATTGCATTTCAAATTCTCTTTCTCACTTTTACTCTCTAGTTTCTTTGGGTTGCCCAGCAGCCTTCAATGTGTGCTTGGAGTTGGAAAAAAATTCTTCAATTAAGGGGCCCGTTCAGGCAGTCCTTCGGGTGGGAGGTCGGTAATGGCCACTCTATTTCCTTGTGGTTTGATAATTGGTTGCCCAGTGGCCCTCTCCATCTACAGGTTCCTGAGCACTTTGTCTCTGATTCCGACGTTCCTACTAAGGCGACTGTGGCATTTCTCTATTCGCACACTGGCGGGTCTTGCAAACGGTGTCTGGAGGATCTTGGGTTTTCTTTTCCATCTCTCTCGGCTAGTAATGATCGCTTTGTGTGGCATCAACATGCTTCGGGTTCTTTCTCAGTGGCCTCAGCTTGGAATTTTATTAGAATTTCTAAAGCAAGAGTTCCGTGGACCTCCTTTGTATGGGACAAGGACTTAGCCCCTCGATTTCAGTTTCTTTTATGGCTCACCACTAAGAGACGTTTGCCTACCCAGGCTTTTTTGCTCTCTCATGGAAGAATTGACTATTCGGTGTGCACCTTTGCAATTCTCAGCCGGACTCAATTGACCACTTGTACTTTGGCTGCAATTTTCCAGCAACTTTAGTTTACTTCCAGGCTACCGGATGCAATTTACCGTGAGAGAAACCTTGATTGTAAGCATTCCTTTGGTGCTCTGTGCTATCTTATTTGGAAGAAAAAAATGCCATGATTTTCCGAGGGGATTCGTTGGATATTCCCACTTTCAAGAACTGTTTGATTAGGATGGTTAAGGAAAAGACCCTTACTTATAGAGATGTGCGACACTCCAAGGAATAAGGCCTTGAGAGAGGTTGGGGATTTGACCCAGCCATCTTTGTGTAGACTGCAGTTCTTTTGTTCTTCCGTTTTGCTTCCTTTTGATCCCTATCTCGGTCGCTTCTGGCCTTTGTGTTCCTGCCTTGCACAATTTTCACGGCCGTCCTTGGAAGTTTATGGTTGAAGCTGGTGGATGGGTAGACGTGTCCTGCCTTGCGCTCTTCCCCTTCACTTTGGCGTCCTTGGTGGTTACGTGGTCAAGTTTTTTTTGGGCAGAGTTTGTTATAGTTAGTGCTTTTGCCTTTTATGGCTTTTACGCGGCTCCCTTCCACTCTTGTGCTCTTGCATCTAGAGTGTAAGCTTTTGGTGCCGTTTTTTTTCTTTTGTCCTAAGCTATCAATATATTCTTACCTTTACCAAAAAAAAAAAAAAAAAAAAAAAGTCCTAAACCTATTGCAATTGTGCCAATTCAGTCCTAAACTTTTTTTTTTTGGCCAATTTAGTCCTAAACCTTTTACAGTTGTGTCGTCAATCTGGCCAAAATTGGCCGGCCGAGGTTGATTTGACCCAGCCATCATTTTTAAATATTTTTTTGTTTTTATTCGAATTTTTAATATTTTTTTTGGAATTTTTTAATTTTTTTAATTCTTTTTTTTCCCATCATCTTCTTCGCCTTGAGGTCAGCCTCACCGGCCAATGGCGAGGCTCGCCTTCGCCGGCCGGAGAGCAAAGGGCTGGGAGGGCGAGGCCCTTTGTGTCGGCCTCCGGGCGAGGTGAGGCCTTCCGCGAGCTCGGCCCTCGCCAAGGCTGGGGCGGCGGTCGACCGGGCGGGGAGAGGGAATCGGGGGAGGTGAAGCCGAGGCTGGGGAGACGATCGAAGCCCGATCTCGAGGCTGGTCCGAGGGACGTCGGCTCGCTGCATCGCTCGGTTGCAAGACCATTCTTAGCTCTAAACATAGGCTCGGCGGAGGGAATTTCAAGTCGGTGAACCAAAGGAAAACATTGCATTTCAAATTTTCTTTCACACTTTTACTCGCCTCTATGATGGAAAAAAAAGAAGAAAAAAAAGAATTAAAAATTTCAAAAAATATTTTTTTTTTTTTTTTTTTTTGTGATTGTGCAACGATTCCTAATAGGCTCGGTCTCCGTTGCAGCATTGAGCTCAAGCCCCAAATCTAGCGACTTAACCTTCGCTGTGGCATAGGGCTTGAGGTCCAAATGGTTCAACTCGTCCCCAAGGGTTCGATGAACGGGACAAGGGAGGTGCTAGAGTGGAGCGACCCAGACTGGGAGCCCAAGGATTTAGTTGACCCGAGCACGGCTAGACATTGCTTCACTCGGCCATCGATTAGGGCCGAGATGATATCGTCCAATGCTTCTCGAATTCAAGCTGAACTAGATGCTCCGTGCACATCATTGTTCTCAAAGGTTGACAGCCGGTGTTCTCAATTCCGGATCGGCGTTCTCAGATGTTGAAGACGATCCTTTGAAAAGAAAAATATGAACAGTAACCAAAAGGAAAGAAAAGAAGAACAAAATAAATTTGAAAGTTCAAAAAATTAATCAAAACAATGTTTTCGTCTACAGCGTAGCTCTGAGGTGCCACAAGGACAATCAACAATGATTAAACCGCAACATCAGCAATTTCGAGTAAGTTTATGCTAGGATGACTACATTAAGATTTTCCTCAAAGTTTAAGATTTTATTGGAACAATTAAAGGACTTAGAGTTAAATTGTAATTTGTACATGGTTAAGATTGAACTATAAAAAGACAATCGAGTTGGCTAATATTTTTGCCCACTTAGTCTATTTTAACAGCTAGGTTTAGAATTTTTGCACGCAATTTCATAAAACCATACAATTTAGTTGTACTTTAGTTAAGTTGAATACTAAAAGAGGTGATTGCCAACTAGTTGTCCTTTATTTTGCCAAGATTGTCTCAAATTTTTGGATCAATATCCTGAAAAAATTCCAAAGTAGTATACATGTGATAAATTTATTCAAATTAAAAAGTGGTATACTAGTGATAAATTTATCATTTGTTAATATCCGTTAAATCTTATCGTCAAATTTCTGAATTGAATGACACGTGACAGTTGACGAAAGTACCCGTTTGGAGTTTTTTTCTTTCATTTATCACAGTTATGTCAATTTGTAGTTTTAACAAGTATTCATCCAATTTAATGGAAACTAACATATGGTAAATTTGTCATAAATATTCCAATTTGTACATGCATACCAGTTTGATGTTTTTCGTGTTATTAACTCAAGATTTATATTTGTTCATCCTATTAAATAGTAGTATAGATGTAGATAAATTAATAGTAGATATATATATATATATATATATATATATATATTAGTTTAATTATGCGGTTGGTTATTTTTGTGGTATTTGAAATAATGTAAAGTTAAATGGAAATTATTCACGTAATAAAACAACATGCACCTTAAATATATAAAAAAAAAAAAATTGTAATTTTAAATAGACAACTCTAATATCATGAGTTATATCGACAATTTATATTCTGATGGCCTTTTCTCCCCCTAATTTTTTAAATTGCTCTTTGAACAGCTCCTAGACCAAAAGAAAATCCACATCCTCAGTTAGCATATGTAACATCTTGTGACTCTTATAAGTATTCAAACGTGGCGGCTTGGAAGTTATAGAATGATTTACATATAGAGAGGAAGTTAATCTCTTCTTAAATCAATTCGCAATTATGAAAGATTCCTTCCACCATGGCATTTCTCGCCTTTCTCGACCAGAACACGACCTTTTGACCAGAGAGGACAAGATGGTTTTTTCAATGAACGAATTCATCATGTGAGTTAGTGTTTCAGAGTTCATGTATGGGAAACCAAGTGAAAACAGTGAATTAAGATTCCAGATGCCATTTGGAATCATATGTTTGCGGATATTGAAATTTGCGCTGTTCTAGATATAACTGAACAAAAGAAGGAAGGCCATCAATCATATGTTTCACCATACCGAATTTTGGTGATGATTTGTTGATATATTGAGCTGGGTTTGATTGCCCCTATATCAGCACAGGTTCGTCTTGTTCATGACATTTTTAGATCTGCACTTCACAAACTTAAGACTCGCGACTCTTGAATGTTGGTGTATCTGCAGTTGAGGTTTGGGTGCTGTTACTCCTTTATAAGTTCGTAAGCTCTGTCCAAGCTAAGAGGGTCATTTCATTTTTTCGCTGAATCAAACTAAGAGAGTCTAGTTATCAAAGCAGTGATGCGCTTCGCAACTCTGAACATGTGACATGAGCGCACTACCTCACTTTCAACTGTCTTATTGCGAGTTCTCACTGTCACAGGCCATGATTCTTGCCATGTCTACACCAGAGGCAACTCTTTCACTGGGAAATCCACTCCCTCACTGCTTAATTTGATTCAAACTGTGTTTGTAATTTACCGCCGATTCGAATAGGGGACGTTGTCTTGGGCCTATAAAGTGAACATAGATCTAATTACTAGCTATGGCAATGGAGGGAGAGGCCACCAAGAAGCTACTGAAAAAATCAGTAGCAGTGAAAGTTGGTGATGGTGGTGAGGATGAACCACTGAAGGACAGGATATGGAGTGAGACCAAGAAGATGTGGATTATCACTGTTGTTACTGATCAAAACAGTAAACAAGAAAATAGAAAACCAGAATTTATATTTTTCAGATAAGGAAGAGAAGCGCAGAGAAAACAGAACACAAACTTACATACGTATGTTCTTAAGGAAACTGTCAAGTACAGGACAACGTAAACAAAGCAAAAACTGCTCACGTACGTGTAACACATAACTGCACATAAACGTGCTATTAACTTCCTAGAAAATAACAAAAACACTAAATAAATAACTAAAATGAACTTGGCTGTTTTTTAATAAAAAAAACAGAGTAAAACAGAGCAGAAAACAGAACATAAAACAGCAGAAAACAGAGTAAAAAACCCAAAACAGAAAACAGCAACTGAGACATTATAATCCAACAAACTCCTCCTTGGATCAGTTGTTGCTGCATACTCTAATTTTCTTTCTTAATACTTCAAATCTTCCAGCTTGAAGTGGTTTTGTGAACATGTCTGCAAGCTGATCTTCAGATCTGAAATAGACCAACTTAACTTCGCCACTTTGTTGCACCTCACGCAAAAAGAAAAATTTGACTTTGAAATGCTTGGTTTTGCCATGAAAAACTGGATTCTGAGATATTGCTAAAGCAGCTTGATTATCCACATTAACTTCAATGCAATCACTGGAATTCAACCACAGATCCTTCATTATCTTTTTCAACCACAAAGCTTGATTTGCAGCTGCAGTAGCTGCTATAAACTCAGCCTCTGCAGTGAGGCGAGCTACAATCTCTTGCTTTTTAGAACACCAGGAGAAACAAGCAGAACCAAAACTGAAACAATACCCAGACATACTTTTCATGTCATCCACTGAACCAACCCAGTCACTATTAGAAAATCCTTGTAAATTAAACTTCTGACCTTTCTTAAACTTCACCAAAGAACAATGTTCCTTTGAGATACCTCAAGATCCTTTTTGCTGCAATCAAATGTAACTGACTAGGACTACTCATAAACCTGGATAAAACACTCACAGCAAATAGAATATCTGGTCTGGTTGCTGTAAGATACATGAGACACCCAATCAAACTTCTATACATAGAAGCATCTCTGCATCTGTTCCATCATTCTTCTGCAGCTTTTCTTTAGCAACCATAGGAGTGCTTACACTTCGACAATCTTCCATCTGAAACTTCTTTAGAATTTCTTTCATGTATTTTTTCTGACAGATGAAGATCTCATATGAAGCCTGTTTGACTTCCAAACTCAAAAAATAAGCCATCTTTCCCAAGTCTGACATCTCAAAAACTGCAAATAGATCTTGCTTCACCTTCTCTATCAATTCCATATCATTCCCCGTCACTAATAGATCATCTACATAAAGTGACAAAATTACAACACTGTGATTCACCTTCTTGACATAAAGAGTGAACTCACTTAAGCTTTTCACAAAACCAAAATCTTGCAAATATCGATCTATCCTCCCATACCAAGCTCTTGGAGCCTGCTTTAGTCCATATAGAGCTTTCTTCAACCTGTATACACTCTCTTCTTGCCCTTTGATACTAAAGCCTTCAGGTTGTTCAACAAAAATCTCCTCCTCAAGCTCTCCATTCAGAAATGCAGACTTGACATCTAACTGAAATATAGGCCACCCCTTCTCGCTGCAATAGCTAACGGTAACCTTATTGTATCAAGTCGTGCAACAGGAGCAAATGTTTCAGAATAGTCTACTCCCCATATTTGTGCATAGCCTTTCACCACCAGTCTAGCTTTGTGTTTATTGACAGAACCATCGGGATTAAGTTTTGTTCTAAACACCCACTTAACCCCAATCACATTCTTATTAGATGGTCTATCAACAAGCTCCCATGTGTGGTTTTTTGGATCATTGCAATCTCCTCTCCCGCATTGCGCAATCCACCTCGATCCTCCTTAGCTTCCACAAAGTTAGATGGTTCGAGCATTGCCACATTGCTTCTTTCATAGATTTCAGCAAGTGACCTTGTGCCCCTCACTGGTAAATCATCCCACTTGTCTTCCAATCCATCTATAACTTCATCAACCTCTACATTTGTTGCAGGTTGTTTTTCGAAATGCTGCTTTTCTGCACTCTTTCCTTCCATCTAATTCCACTCATCTTCCTCTAGAAAAACAACATCTCTGCTTACAGTCACCTTCCCTGTCATAGGGTGAAAAATTCTGTAAGCCTTTGATTGGAGACTGTACCCAATGAAGATTCCAAGCTCAGCTCTTTTATCCAACTTGTCCCTCTTGACTTGAGGAACATGAGTATAACACAAACACCCAAAAACCTTCAAATTTTTCACATAAGGTTTAACACCATACCAAACTTCAAAAGGTGTTGACCTCTCTAAGGCCTTTGTGGGCAATCTGTTCAACAAGAACATTGCAGTATTAGCTGCCTCAGCCCAAAACTTCTCAGGCAACATCTTCTCCTGCATCATACATCTGGCCATCTCCATAATACTTCTATTTTTCCTCTCATGACCCCATTACATTTGAGGTGAATAGGGAGCTTGATGAACTGCTGCACAATTCCTGCTTGCTCACAATTTAACTTAAACTTGTAAAGCGGTATACTCGAACCATTATCAGACCTGAGCATTTTAATTTTCTTCGCACTCGATTCTCAACTAAGGCTTTAAACTTCACAAACACATCAGCAACTTCAGACTTGGCTTGCAGAAAATAAATCCAACTCATCCTAGTCATATCATCGGTGAAGGTAATGAAATACTGCTACCATTGAGAGAAGACTTCGGACATAGGTCCACATAGATCTGTGTGGACTAATTGCAGCTTCTCACATGCTCTCCAGCCTCCTCCTTTGAAAGGAAATCTGGCTTGCTTGCCAAGAAGACAAGTTACGCCGTGGAAATTCCTCCTCCAAACTTGGCAAGTCATCTACCAAGCTATTTTCTGCATAAACAACATGCTCTTCCCGTGAACATGCCCAAGTCTTTTATGCCATATCTCGCATTTTCTTCTTTGCACTTTAAAGCCATTTGTTGCATCTCTTGTGGCTTGAACATGAAACTCTTGTCCTCCATTGGAATTCTTAGCACTTCTTTGCTATCTCGCATTATTAATAAGACATTCTTTCCCTTCGAACTTCACTTTATAGCCCTTCTCAACTAATTGACCAACACTTAACAGATTATGGTCAATATTTGGCACAAAGAGAACATGGTGATCAGCTTCACCTCGATTTCCTTCAATAGCCCTTTGTACCCTTCCCTTGCACTTCGATATACTGTCCGTTGCCAATTCTGACTCTGGACCTGACTGACCTGTCTAGACTCCTAAACAGCTTCGAATTGCTAGTCATATGTTGGTACAACCACTATCCACCAGCCATGCATCATTCCCAACAGAAGATTCTAAAAATGAAGCTACAAACAAGTGCTCTTCCTCGGTTTCATTCGCTGCTACTGGGCTTTTCTGCTTGATGGTAATTTTTTCTTTGCGAGATGGCTTCCATGTGACCCAATTTGTGACATCTTCTGCATCTAGCATCGAGGCTTTCTCCAACATCTAAAAAGCGATGATTAGTTCCACCACGGTATTGACAAGGCTTTTGTTCAACTTCCATTTGCTAGACCCACCATAATTTCCTTCTTTTGCTACAAACTTGGAGTCACCGGCATTTTCTCTAGACTGAATCCATTTCTTCCCTTTGCCTCCATCATTTGACTTCACTCTAGCTTGCAGCGCACCCTCTACAAACTCTTCTCTTCTCATCAGTCTTCTGTGCTCCTGCGCCTGCAGAGCATTTAACAATTCTACAAGCTTTATATCAGGTAAGTCTCTTGTATTTTCCAGAGACGCTATGGTGGCTTCGAACTTCTCTGGAAGAGACACCAGAATCTTCTTAACAAGCTTTTCATCCTTCAAGTCAGTCCCTAAAACTCTGATTTTTTCAGCTATCCCAACCAACCTATCAAAGTACTCATTCACTGACTTTGAATCCTTCATCTGCTGTCTCTCAAACTCCCTCAAGAGATTCAGCACCTTCATGCCTCTTATCTTCTCATCTCCCTCGTATCCATCCTTCAAGAAATCCCATATTGCCTTTGCAGAATCACATCTCATGATCCTTGTGAAGATAGTGGGTGAAACAGCAGCATGACTTTGCCTTGGCCTTCCTTGTGATTCTCTCTTTATGGTACTTTATCTTATTCAAGGTCGGATTTTCTGGAAGTGGAGCAACCTCATAATCATCCTCCACAGCTTCCCACAGATCATGACCCTCCAAAAATGCTGTCATCTTAATAGCCCATGCTTGATAATTCTCTCCAGTAAATCTTTGGAGAAGCCATCGAGAGAAACCACTCGACCCTGTCTCCATCACCTTTAACTTCTTTACACTTCGATAATTGCTTCACTTCACAGTCCCTCAAGATCATACACGCTCTGATACCACTGTTGTTACTCATCAAAACAGTAAACAAGAAAATAGAAAACCAGAATTTATATTTTTCAGATAAGGAAGAGAAGCGCAGAGAAAACATAACACAAACTTACATACGTCTGTTCTTAAGGAAACTGTCAAGTACAGGACAACTTAAACAAAGCAAAAACTGCTCACGTACGTGCAACACATAACTGCACATAAACGTGCTATTAACTTCCTAGAAAATAGCAAAAACACTAAATAAATAACTAAATTGAACTTGGCTGTTTTTTTAATAAAAAAAAAACAGAGTAAAACAGAGCAGAAAACAGAACATAAAACAGCAGAAAACAGAGTAAAAAAACCAAAACAGAAAACAGCAACTGAGACATTATAATCCAACAATCACAGCGCCTGCAATATTCACCAGATTCTCAAACTTCGGGATCTATATCATCAGTCTATCTTTTAGCGGCCACCTTGGCTCCACTGAATTGGCTGCCTATTCTCTCGTCTGGACAGTCCTCCTCAGATTCGCAAATGACACACCCTGGTATGTTTCATCATGTTTCAATTACCTAGTTGTCGATTTTTTGCACATCATATAATCATGCATCTTAAATCAACCTCTTTAATTTGCAAAAGAGTACTTCTATCTCTGTACTTATTGCTTATAGATGCTTCTTAAGCACATAGTGGGCCACTGAGCCCAGCACTGAATAAGGAATGATAGTTCTCTGCAGAGAAGCAATCTTATGTCCCTGAAAATATAATGCTCAAAGACGTAAAATAGCTTCCCCAAAGCACCACACCAATACCGGCTTCTCATGGAAGCAGCTCGTCAGCTTTTGATTGATTTTTAGAATATGTTGGAGCCAAAGAAATTGTTAGGTAAACGAGGCATGTAGAAATGAAAGAGCAAAAAGGAAATTGAGGTTGGAGTTGAACCTTAGCCATTTTGCGTTGCGGCTATCGCTTTGAATGAAATAAACACTATTTTACTATTGAAGAAGAGCATGACTGCCGAGACATTGAGTAAATTCGCTAAGAACATCTCCATGCATAGCTTTTCATCACCTGTTCAGAAATTTGAGTTCTGAAATGATTTAAAACATGCTTCTGTCCATGGAACTTGTAGCTCGGCATGGCAAGTGCTCTAGAGACCCTATGTGGCCAGGCCTATGGTGCGAAGCAATACCACATGCTCGGAGTGTACCTCCAGAGGTCGTGGATTGTCCTAACAATATGCTCCATCTTTCTGGTTCCTCTGTTCATCTTCACAGCACCACTTTTAAAGGCCTTAGGTCAGGAAGACAAAATTGCAGATGCCGCTGGAGAAATCTCCCTCTGATTGATCCCGATCCTCTTCGCCTTCGTCATGTCTTTCACCTGCCAAATGTTTCTCCAAGCGCAGAGTAAGAACATGATCATTGCTTACACAGCAGCGCTCTTGGTGGTGGTTCATCTATGTCTCTCATGGCTATGGACCACGAAATACAAGTTTGGAATTCAAGGCGCTATGGCTTCCACCATTTTAGCATATTGGCTCCTTAATATTGGACAACTCGTGTTTGTGATGTGCGGAGGTTGCCGAGATACATGGAAGGGTTTCTCAAGTTCAGCCTTTAAGGACTTGTGGCCAGTAATCAAGCTCTCATTATCATCTGGCGCCATGCTATGGTAAGGCAGCATTTCATCACCACGAAATGAGATTTCGTTCTTGAAGTCAAACTAATTGCAAAATTTCTATGTGGATCAGCATTAGTTTTGTTGGGAATGACTAATCCCCGATAACTGGATTCGACACTCAATCGAACCCCTAAATCAAATGCGGAAGACGAAGCCCGGGAAAACACGTATCACCGATCCTAAAGCACACCACGGATTCGAGCGTACCTTGTTAGCCACAGATTAGACACCAATGCTGAAAGAGGAAGAAAATATGGCCCTGGTTCGATCCGATGACGCCTTGAAGGGAAGACGGAGTGTCCGTTTGCTTACTGTTTTTTGTCTTAAGGGGGAGAGGCGTTGGAGAGAAGAAGACGTACGTTACGCAAAACGTTATCTTCTCTCTCTCTCTCTCTCTCTCTCTCTCTCTCTCCTCCCTTTTATACCTTCCCCTTCCACGGGCCATATTCCCGTGGGCCGGGCCTTTTGGGCCTAGCATGGGCGGACGGGCCAACTTAGGCCCATCACTAATTAAAACCATCATCTCCCACTCGCACATGGTGGGCCGAACAGAATTCTCTTCACCTCTCTTCAACATTCATACCGGTGAATAATCCGTGCGACTAGCATACTTTGAGAGCTCGTTGCTATACATCTGTTAAGAATATATAGCAGCTCATAATGGGCATCACATCCTTAGTAGATTTAGTATGCAGTTCCCTAGATCGATCGATCACATTTATATCTCTCTTGATCTCTTTTAAACAATGATATATATATTGTATTCACAATTATGATTATCCCAAAGATAGTCATAATTGGTTAACCGGTGAATACAAAACTACAATGTGATTCTCTAAATCGATCTTCCTCTTCCCTTCAAACTCTCAATTTCAGTTCAACTTGCTTTTCTAGAAATGCCCCATTAGATCAAATCAAACTCATGACCATTGGCAACATCCTAAGATAGCAAACACTAAATAGAAATCTTGAGAATAAGTAAGAGTCATGAGGGGACAAAAAAATTGAGGAACTCTTTTCCTCAAGAGTCTCACACGACATAAAAAAAAAAAAAGTTGAGATCAAACTTTTTGCCACTCTTATTGGTCGTCTCATGCATACGTAGTATGAAATACGTATTACGGTATCAACTCCTTTCCCATAGAGCGTATGTCTACACCTTTCAATACCGTACAGATGATAGTTCAGACATACCCAATGTCTAACTTGAGTTCACGTATCTACTCATTCACTAAATTCATCGAACTCACATCGGCATCATAGACAGGATAAAGTAAAATATGTGGGGTATTTTACTCTCGGACATAGTAAGTATTATGTCCTCATCTTAACACCAGATTAAGGCGACATACGTGTTTTAAGCTTGAGCTCTCGATTATCACCTAGATAATAAGCTTAAAAACAGTCTCATCTCTATTTATCACACAGTAAATAGAGGCGATTACCCGTGTGAGTGGGCTAATCTCATATCTGTCCAAAATACTTTCCTAACTTAAAGTAATGCACTGAGCATTAAGATGCATAAAGATCAAACAAAGATTCATAGGCATTAATGTAAAAACATAAATTCATCATATAAGAACACTTAGGGAAAATTATAATATTCAGTACATTAGCCTCTACGCAGTCCTAGAGATTTCATATGGCCACAAAACACATCTCTAGGTACTGGCTTTGTCATAGGATCTGCTACCATTCTATGCGTAGTATGTACTCTAAGTTCACATCTTTTCGTGCAATCATATCCATGACAAAATTATACTTGGTATCTATATGTTTGGTCTTGTCATGATATTTTGGATCTTTGGTGTACACTTTTGCTGCTTGGCTATCATAATTAACCAAAAATTAATCTGCAGCACTTCCAATAACACCTAAATGATCCAAAAATCTCTTAAGCCAAACATCTTCTTATCTTTATCTTCTTTGATAATGCCACGAACTCAATTCACATCGTGGACAAGGCTATACACTTTTGTTTCTTCTTGCTCCAACACATGGTGCCATTATTCGGTAAGAGAACAAATCTAGAGGTAGATTTCCTTTTATTTAAATCTCCTCCCCAATCATCATCGAGAATAGCCTTAGAGTCGCAGATCCTTTCCATAATAACTCAGCGTATAATCAGCAGTCCCCTTTAGATACCTTAGTATTCTTTTAACGGCTTTCAACGTGCTTGACCTGGATTGGATTGGTATCTGCTCACCATTCCAACTACATAACTTATGTCGGTCTTATACACATCATAGCATACATCAAGCTCCCAATAGCACTAGCATAAGGAACATGTTTCATTTGTTCCTTCTCTTGTGGAATCCTTGGACACGTCTATGGCTCAATCCTTCACCTTTTGCAATAGGAGTGTTTATGGGTTTACAATCCCATATCATTCATCTCAAAATTGGAAGACAACCAACTTTTGACAGTATGAACAAACTCTATATTACTTCCGGCAATTAGTATATCATCAACATATAATGATATGATCACAAATTGATCCTTGGATCTTTTGATATATATACAATGATCCTCATATATCATTGTAAGATCATATGCTATTATGGCATTATGAAAACGTATATATCATTGTTTTGACGATTGCTTAAGGCCATATATCGACCCCCAAAGTTGACATACCTTTTCTTCTTGGCCTTTCACTATGAAACCAACAGGTTGTTCCATATTTATTTATTCCTCTAATTCTCCATTGAGGAAAGCAGTCTTTACATCCATTTGATGTAACTCAAGATCCATACTAGCCACTATTGCCGAATAATGCGAATCGAGGTAAATCCCTCTACGGGAGAAAATGTATCTTCATAATCAATTCCTTCATTGATTATACCCCTTCGCCACAAGGCGAGCCTTATGCTTTCTATCGAGCCATCAGCATTTCGCTTTATTTTGAGAACCCACTTGTTCCCAATGGCTTTGCGTCCCTTTTGGAAGATCAACCAGTTCCCAGACTTAGTTTGACTTCATTGACTCCATCTCCTCTTTCATTGCATAAATCCATTTTTTTTTCTTACTAGGGCAATTCGAGCCTCATTAATATTTCTTGGCTCATCCTCATTTTGTGGAGCAATCATTAGAAGTTTCCCCTTCAATGTCAAAACGTTGACGGGGAATCCTTTGGCAACTTGTTCGCTATATGAGAGATTGTACACTTAGCACATCATTCCCCATTATGCTCCCACTCGGATTAGATCATGACGATATCATCTCATCATGTGGTTGTAATTGAGAATGAGTTGAATTCAATTCATCACTTCTCATATTACGCCCACTTGGACGAACTCCATTAATATCATTATCTTGATCCAAAGTTTCAAATAGGGACTAATCTTCCCCTATTTCGCCCTTCTTAGGAAATTCATCCACTAAGGATGTGACATCCTGTGATTCAAATTTAGTCATACTCCCACTTTCCTGCTCACCTATGAACATATACCATTTCGAGTGTTCGGAGTATCTCATGAAAATACTCTTCTTTTATCTGGGACTCAATTTCCCAAACTTGTGAGAGAACATATGAGTATAGGCAGCATAATTCAATAGCTTAAGTAAACTTAAGTCCGGTTTCTACCTATCCATAACTCATATGGAGTGGAACTAACTGATTTGGAAGGCATTCGGTTAAGTATATAGGCAGCAGTTAACAACGCATCACTCCAAAAAATGATAGGTAAGTTAACATGCATCATCATGGACCTAACCATTTCCAGTAGGGTTCTGTTTCTTCTCTCTGCAACACCATTTTGTTGAGGAGTATATGGAATAGACAACTGTCTTTCTATTCCTTTTTCATCACATAATTTTCTGAACTTATCAAATAAATATTCTCGACCTCGATCAGATCTCGATGCTTTTATTTTCTTGTCTAATTGATTTTCAACCAAGTTCATAAACCTTTTGAAACAACTTATGCTTCAGATTTATGAGAAATCAAATAGACACATCCGAATCGAGTATAATCATCTATTAAAAGTGATGAAGTAAACAATCCCATGCCTTCCTCTCACATTCATTGAACCACAAAAGTCATAATGGATTAAATGCAGAGGAACGTCAACTCTTTTACCTTTTCCAAATGGTTTCCTTGTCGTTTTCCCTTCTAAGCAATGCTTACATATGGGCAAATCGACTTATTCAATATTGCCCAACAAGCCCTCTTTGGCAAGTCTATTCATATGTTGTTGGCCAATATGACTAAGTCTAGCATGCCACACATTCACATCATTATCACATGAAGTAAAAGACGTGAAACAAGGGAATAACATATTGACATCACCATAGTCAACATTTAGTACAATAAAACCATCCAGAAAGTGACCACAACCATAGTAGTTTGTAACTAAACACAAATCTACACTTTTATTATGGAAGTTCATATCAAAACCAAGCTTAACCAACACCAAAAAACAGACGCTTAAATTTCGACGAATCTCCGGAGCATATAGATCATCATGTAGGAACAAGTTGCGTCCACCACGCATGTTCAATTGACAAGTGCCAATCCATTTAACTTCATCTCTGGAGTTATTTCCTATATAGATCCACTTAGTTCCAATTAGTACTCGTCGAATTCCACGAAGGATGCTCTATCCTTCGCTACATAAATCTGTTACTCCTGAATCTATCCACAAAGGATTGGATTCAGCTAATAATGCAGAACTTGACACATAATCAAAGTTCTCAAATGTACAAGAGGTGTATACCTTCTTTGGCTCACAATAGTCGCGAGCATGGTGACCTTTCTTGTCACAATTGTAACACCTCACCCTTGACATTTTCTTCACTTGAGGACGTTTTCCTCTCTTGTGTTGGTTAACTCTTGATCTCTTGCAATAAGGACTTGATCCTTTGCATTCCCATATATTGAACGAATCAATACGCTGCGCTTAGAGCTCAAAGCCCTTTCGAGCTAGAACCAGCATAGCCAATGTCTATTTTCGGTTCAAATGCCGATAGGCGATCCTCTACTAGCTTAAGGTGGCGCACGACACCCTCAAAATCTTCCATAACATGGTCAAGAGCTTCTAGTGCTTCTTGCTTTTCCAGCACATATTGAATCTTCATATTCAATATTTCACAATTATTGCCGTTCATATCAGCAATCACATTCTTAGTTCTTTGAACCATCGATCTGAACACATCAAACATACATGCACGAATAATTAATGCCTATCTTTTATGCATCCCTATTTGCATAGACCCATCATATTAATGAATAATTTCAAGTAAGGCTTGAGAATCAAAAGGTCACTACGTTTCCAATCATCCTCCAAAAATCCTAACTTAAAACTATCATTAATATGATTGTCATATGCAAATCAATTCTATGAAGTTACAAAAACTTCTATAATTACCCTGACTAACTACCCACAGCAATCAGCGTGCTTGAGAAAACAAATATTATCTAACATCCAATAGAATAACAGTGCTTTCACATAATACAACTATACATTACACTAAGCAATATATACGAGAGAAAAATATCAACATGGAAAGAGATATTTACATCCATAAAAAAATCTCACAATTAATCTAAGAAATAATTAGGGAATGTCCATTCTAATCTATCAGTCAAAACATCGGAAAACGAAGGCACATTTGCCAACCATGAAAAAACTTTTGGAGAGCATTCATGTCGCCACCAAGGCGCATTCACTGCGCCATGTAGCGCACAATCTAAGGGTTGAAGTTTTGGCCAACTCAATCCTATAGTACTCTCTTACAAAAGCTTCCACCAGCCTCCTATAACCCGGGACCACGTTGACCTCCCATAGCCGATCTAACACTGCTTGCCATTCAGGTGGAAGAGTGTTCAACAAAGCCGGTACCATCTTAAAATCCGGCATAAGACAACCATTACTGATGATTTCTTGTATCATCTGATTGACCTTGACCATATGTGATACTAAATCACCGTTATGCCACGGATAATTAGCTAAATCTTACATCAGCTTTTTAAGTCTTGCATTTCCCTCGTCCGTTCTCGGGATTGCAGCTATCCGTGCATAACACATCATAGTTCTTGCAACAAATGTAGAACTAAAAATGGATTACTCATAATCCATAATTTACATAAGGGAAAATACATAATTTTCCAAAATTCATGCAACAAATGCAGAATAAACTATTTTGATTACATATAAACCACATAGGCATACATGAATAAGAAACAAATTCCTTTTTTTTTTTTTTTTCGGGTCAACGGTCAACGGTCAACGGTCGCCGGACGGACCGGGCGGACCGGTCGGACCCGAACAGGCCGGTCGGGCGGTTCGAGCGAACCGTCCGCACGTGCGCGCGCGTGCGCGTATGCGCGCGTCACCGAGGCGTCACCCGGCACGTGCGCGCGCGCGTGCCGGGCGCCGCTTGATTCAGGTCAGGTCGGGTCATTTGCTCGGCGAAACGTCGTCGGCGATGGCGTCATCGGTGGCGTCATCCGGCGGTTACCGACCGTTGGATGACGTCACGGTGGCGTCAGCGCCGCGTCGGTCTGCGGACCAACGCGTGCCATTTCGCCGATCGCCCCGCGCACGTGCCGGTTCGTCACCGGCGCGTGTGGCGCACGCGCTGGCCATAGCCGGCGCCGGGTGCGTGGATCCCACGCGCAGCGGCTTGTGGCTGCACGTGTATGCGCTTGCGGCGTCGTCGCGACGCACGACATGTCGCCGGACTCATCTCGACGTCGCCTTTCACGCAGTGCCTTCATAATTTGATTCTGACTTATGGAAACTCAAGAAAAAGGACGTACAGTGCTCGGGTGTCGGGATTTCACGCCCCGATCCGTACGGCCGAGAATTTTTTACGAAAAATCAATGAAAAACATCAAATTGATCTGGAAAAACGTGAACTAGGGCTCTGATACCGATGTTGGGAATGACTAATCCCCCGATAATCGGATTCGACACTCAATCGAACCCCTAAATCAAATGCGGAAGACGAAGCCCGGAAAACACGTATCACCGATCCTAAAGCACACCACGGATTCGAGCATACCTTGTTAGCCACAGTTAGACACCAATGCTGAAAGAGGAAGAAAATCTGCCCTGGTTCGATCCGATGACGCTTGAAGGGAAGGCAGTGTCCGTTTGCTTATTGTTTTTGTCTTAAGGGGGAGAGGCGTTGGAGAGAAGAAGACGTACGTTCTGCCAAAACGTTATCTTCTCTCTCTCTCTCCTCCCTTTTATACCTTCCCCTTCCACGGGCCATATTCCCATGGGCCGGCCTTTTGGGCCCAGCATGGGCGGACGGGCCAACTTAGGCCCATCACTAATTAAAACCATCAAGTTTTATTGGTCAAATTATGCATTATCTACATGCTCTGATGTGCGATTTGGAAGATGGGCAATCTTTTGTTATCAAATAAATGGTGAAATCTGGAAACTGGCAATCTTGCATTTGAAGCGGATAGCAGCACGTCCTTTCTTTCACTGAATTCCTGTCATTTTTTCTAATTGTCAGTCTCGAGCTGTGGTACAACACGATGCTGGTTCTTCTAACAGGCAACATGGAAAATGCGGAGGTTTCCATCGATGTGCTCGCTATCTGGTATTTGTTTTGCACTTCCACTCTTTCTGCTCTTGGGTGTTATCTATTACATTAGGGAAATTGCCTTGGGTTACAAGGAACTTTTATCAAAGGCTTGTTCTTTAAAATGAAATAGCTTAATTCCATTACTTGCAGCCTCAACATCAATGGTTGGGAAATGATGATTTCTCTTGGTTTCTTGGCTGCAGCAAGGTATAACCCCACAAGTCACAACTCTAGACTTGCGCTTTACTAGAAAATTTCTGAATTTTGCATATCTTTCCAGCGTTCGAGTATCTAATGAACTAGGAAGAGGGAGCTTAAGATCAGCAAAGTTCTCAATCACAATGATGGTGCTCACATCATTCGGCATTGGATTTGCTTTCTTTGTGTTCTTCCTCTTCTTCAGGGGGCGTCTGGCTTATATTTTCACCGAGAGCGATGAGGTGGTCAATGCCGTGGCTGATATGTCCCCTCTTCTGGCTATTTCCATACTTTTGAACAGCGTCCAACCGGTACCTTCCGGTACTTCTTCTCTACTATTCCCCCTGATCAGATAAATAAAAGTGCAATGTTCCTTAGAGAGGTTCTTGATGGTTTTTGATTCACTGACTGTGAGAAGACATACACTTAATAGATCAATGCATATAATTTTCATGGGATTCAATGAGATCCCATACAATTTGAGAAATATGGCAATCCATTGTGATCAAACATTATTCTCGGCATTTATTTATCAGGAGTCGCCGCTGGAGCTGGTTGGCGGAGCACAATAGCCTATGTCAACATCTTGAGCTATGATTCCGGTGGGAGTCGTGCTTGCCTATATTCTAAGTATGCAAGTGAAGGTGAGCTACTAATTTCCTTTCGAAGACAGTCTGCGTAGACGAATTCGCATGTCAATGATCGAAACATGTCAAAATGGGCTGAAGCTCTTGATCTGCACCTGCAAAATTGAAATTCCTGACACTCGATCATCTGTCTTGTAGGGCGAGTGGGTTGGAATGCTGTTCGGAACCTTCGTTCAGACAGTAGTACTGATCGTTATTACCTTCAGAACTGATTGGGATAAGCAGGTGCGCTGGATTTTACTATTCTCGTCAATTCCTGATGATTGTGAGGGTCAATAAGTCTCAATGTCCTTCTGCAGGTATTACTAGCTCGAACACGCGGTAACAAGTGGTTCGTGGCTGAAGAAGGATCACGCAAGGCCAGAACGGGTGTATGATTCAATCTTTTTCTCGTTCTCCTCTTATTATTGTGGAGATAACGAAGAATTCTCTGTCGCATCTGAATATCTCCAATTCCTAGCAAGGGAACTGATTTGATTGATTACAGTTTAAGCGCCTTAATAATCATATAACGTCCTGTAAAATGCGTATCAAATTGTCATTTTGATAAGGTAAGCTTACAGGTACTTTCAAAAGAGGAACTTCAGATCAGTGGAAATCCTTTCAAAAGATGACTAGATAACAAATCTATTAAAGGGGCAATTGAAATGAGAAAAGACGTATTTCCATGCATTGTTTCTCCTCCTCTTCCCTAATTTCATGTAGGAAATGTAATTGCTCAATATATGTAATCTGCTTGCGAGTAGTTTTGGCACTATGAACCATATTGATTTTAGGCTATTCTTCTAGGCCGAGCCACTGCTTGATAATAATTTAAGACATCATCAAGTGGGGAATCTTGATCACTTTTACATAGTATCATGTCTATAGTTTGATATTGAGCAATAAATAATGGACCGTTGATATATGATTTGATGAGATGAATCAATGGAATAGACAATTGATATATGAAATGATAAGATTGATCAAAGGATTGGATCATTTGTATTCGCTTTGATATTACTGATGAAGTAAGTATTTCTGATACGTATAAAACTTTGATGTTACTTATGGTCTTTGCGTGCCCATACGGTTCAACTCGTTGAGGGTTCGATGAATAAGATCAGGGAGGTGGCAGAGCGGAGTGGGCCTACACTCACCTCGTTCCGCTTGGCCATTTTCCCTACCACCTGTTTTGTGTGACAAAAATCCGTCCCTGTTCAAGTTGGATTGATTTCTAAATAAAACAAGGTTAATACAAAAATTTCAAACTAATTTTTTTACCGTAAAAAATCTCGTACTATTACACTTATAATAAATTTGCTCAAAAATAATTTTTTTGACTGTCAAAAAACCCTAAACTATACATCTATGATGAAGTTATCCTTCGTTAGTCCATTAAATTAGATTAATATCACAAAAAATGACAAGCTAGTACATTCGTGACAAAACGGAGAGTAAAACAACAAACTTGTATATCGTTTAACTATCATGTGTCATTCACCTCGGCTATTTGACAGTAAATTATAACATAAATGAATAATAGGTAAATTTATAATAGATGTACCACTTTTGAATTTTTGGTGATTGAAAAATTAATTTAAGATAAATTTATCGCGAGTGGAACAGTTTAGAATTTTCATGATATTATTAGCCCATAAAACAAACAAAAGGATTTTAATTGTCTATTTTTTTACAAGATGCAAAGCTTGACTTTATTGAAATGACGTGAAACACAAATGATTTCTTTAATGCTAGTGAGTTTTGTCTAAACTACAACTGAGTTCTCATAGGATCCGATGCCTTTTTCCCGACAGCCTTTTCTCCCTTTAATTTTTTAATTTATCTTTCAACAGCTCATGGACCAAAAGAAAATCCACATTCTCAGTTGGCATATGTAACATCATATAACGTGTATCGATATTCATATATGGAAGCTTGGAAGTGACAGTATAATTTACATATAAAAGGACGTTAACCTATTCTTAAATCAATTCACAACTACGGACAATTCCTTCCACCATGACGTTTTTTGTCGTTCTCGACGCAAAACTCACCCATTCGACCAGAGAGGACGAGACTTTTTTCAACGAACGAATCATCAAGCAAGTTTGTGTTTTAGAAGTCATGGATGGGAAGTAGAGTGGAAACAGGTATGATTGTTGTCGTGGGGTGAGTCAAGATTCCTGATGTCTTTTGGCCATTACATGCATAAACATGCCAACAAAGAATATAACACAACTCTCCCTCTGCCACTTTCGGTGGAATCTGGCTTTTCAGTGAGTCAAATCTGAGTTTAATTGTTAGAAAAACTTCGCTTTAGATTCGTGCAAAATACCTATGCTTGTCCTCATGTCCATCACTAGCATTAGATTCGCTTCATCTTCACTATTAAAAATGTCATGCCACAATGTCTCGACATGAACATTGCTTGCAGAAGGAAGGTCATCAACCATATGTTTCACCATACCAAATTTTGGTGATGATTTGTTGATATATAGAGCTGGGCATGATTGCCTCTGTACTAGCACAGGTTTGTCTTATTCATGCCATTTTAGATCTGCACTCCACAAACTTAAGGCTCGTGACTCTTGAATGTTGGTGTATCTGCAGTTGAGTTTTGGGTGCTATTACTCCTTTATAAGTTCGTACAATTTGTCCAAGCTAAGAGGGTCTTCTTAATTTATTGCTGAAGCAAGCTATGAGAGTCTGATTACTGTGACATTTGACATAAGCACAAGCTCACTATCAATTGATTTACTGCGAGTTCTGCAAGTTCTCATCATCACAAGCCATAATTCTTGGCATTTCTACACCTGAAGCAACTCTTTCACTGAGAAATCCACTCCCTCACTGCTTTGATTCAAACTGTGTTCCTGGTTTACAGCTTATTGGAATAGGCGACATTGTCTTGGTCCTATAACTGAACATAGATCAAATTACTAGCCATGGCACTC